>SJYX01021209.1:511928-549509 GCA_006410675.1 Oreotragus oreotragus | reverse complement strand
AAATAAATAAATAAATAAATAAAAATGCTTTCATTTGTTCCATGCCACATTTCTGTAATAACTACTATTTTTAACTGATAGATGAGAGAGTCATAAACACTTTACCAGGGTTAAGACTGCAGGATTCAGTCCTTGATCAGTTTTCTCCAGAGTTTGACTCCTGCATGTGAGCATTATATGACAGTTCAAGAAAAATGCCTTCAGGCAGTATCTCAGGTAGGCATCACCTCATAAAGACAATAATACTGCCATTTACTTAGTATTTTACAACTAACATTCAAATTTACCTGAGTCCCATGGTCAGTCTAAGTGCTAGTAGCTCAGACTGTGGATGCCAAAGCTGAAGTTCAGAAGCTGAGGGGCAGGGCTGGAGTTAAACCGTCTGGTCAGTACTCACTGACCTTTGTTCATTCACTAATTCACTTAAGAAACCATCATGCTGAGGAGAGAGAAAGTTGAGTAAGACACTCTGTCTTCTGTAATTCACAGTCGGAGCAGAAGAGCTGAATTTGTTCCCTCTAAATATGTTCTACTCTGTCTATGGATCCACTTTGACCTTCTGGTAGAAAGATGTTGGTTTGAAAGCACAGATACTCTGATCCTTGCTGGTAATACTTGTCCCTGGGGGCCACTTTTTATTGCATGGGATAGTTTGAGCCAGAGAGAATCACCTTCTTCTCCCTCTCCACGAACTCTGAAGAAAAGCAGAAACTGACCTTCTCAGGAGACAAGAATTGAGCACGTCGCCCTGATGGGGAGGCTGGCTTTGCAGTGATTTTTTTTTTTTCCAGCTTCTGTAAGTGATGAGCTCTGGTGGCAACCTAAGAACAAATCAGCAAACTGCAGGACCTCAGAAGGGGTCTACACTTTAGAAGTCATGAGGTCCAACTCTCACAAAAGCAGCTGGTGGGAGTGGATGGGGGAGCCAAGAACCCTTTAGGCAGAGCCAACTTCCACCAAAAGCTTGGGGGCAATGGAAAGACTTGGAAGAGGCAACTTCAGAAGTTCAGTAGGTACTAAAAACCTTTGGATGATGATGGTGTTGATAAAGACGATCAGCTCAGTTCAGTTCAGTATAGTGGCGAATCCTACGGTGGTGTTTTTTCTGCCCTAGGCAAGAAGTTTGTCCTCTGCTGATTCTCTCTGGTTGGAACTACCCAAGGCAACAAAAAGTGATTGGAAAAAGGCATCGGCTTTCGAACCAGACATAAGTTAGAGAAGTTTCTTCTCCATCTGTGCAACCTTGGAGATTAATGAGTGCACACTCCCAGACGCAGCGCGTGAATGAGAATACTTGTTATTGGGGATCTCAGAACCCCTGAGAAGCGGGTCAGACGAGAGTGGAGTGTAGTGTCTGGGGCGCACTGCAGGCTGCGCCGAGATCTTGGCTGGATCTGACGCTCAGGGTGGAGGAGCCCAGCACAGCGACTGCCCAGCATGAGCCCAGTCCTCCCACCACTGGTCGCGGCTGCCAGGAGGCCGGCCGCTGGCGGGAAGGGGCCAGGAAACCTCAGAGCCGCACAGAGACAGCAGCTGCCTTGTTCTGCAGCTTTTTTTTTTTTTTTTTTCCCCCTCCCCGGAGCCAGACATCCCCGCCCCACCCCTACATCCATCGCTCGTGCCACTTCTTTCCGCCCTGGCTCTGAAAGTGTTAACCCTGGAGCGTTTCGCACCTCCCCCTCCAGTCCTCCCCCCGCCCCAAATCCCCGTCCGGCTCCCGCCCAAGGTTCCTAAAAAAGAAAGGTGCAAAGTTTGGTCCAGATAGGGAATGAATGATCAAAGCCAAGCCGGTACTTCCTGTTGCCGGGACACTATATATAATGTGATGAGTGCACGGGCAGCCGAGACGCACCGTAGCGTTCGCCCCGCAGCCGCCGCCTCCGAGCGCCTGAGGTTTCCTGGGGACCACAATGAACAAGTTGCTGTGCTGCGCGCTCGTGGTAAGTTCCTGGCCCGGGACGCCGGCAGCGGTGCTCTGGGAGCCTGCCGAGGCTCCCCGCCTCCTGGTCTCCCGAACTGCCCGCCTGTTGATGGGGACAAAGCTCAACTTGCTCCCTTTCCCAGGAGAGATCTGGGGTCAGGTTGGAGCAGGAGACCTCTTTCAAGCTGATTATGCTTCTCCTACTCCTAGGGTGTCCCTTTACACTGGAAAGTTCCTGCTGGGTTTATGAAGAAGAGCTCTGGACCATTTTTATTGGAATGATTTTTTAATCTATTTTATATATCGGCTTTCTTCATCTCAGATGGCGCCATACCATCTTTGCTTAACTTGGGCATCCTTATTATTATTATTATTAGCAGTAATAATAGTATCAAAGTAATTTGGGAGATTATTCTTAATGCTAAGAATAATTCTTAAAACTACTCTAATTAGAATAAAATTTGGATGCAGTGAATATGACATCATTAGGCTTATTTGCCACTTAAGCAAATATTATAGGAAATTTTGAATAATTGGCACCAGAGAAAAGATCATACATACACACATATTTCTTATTGTGCAATTTAACATTTTAATAACATTTTATTATTAAAATGGGACATTTCAATTTCAATGTAATGTGGGGAATACTAGTGAGATAATGTTAATTAGGTTATAAAATAGATTTAAATAATTGAGGTTCTGCACTCAATAGGGCTAAAAGTTATTTTAAATTTGGAAAAAGAAAGGAAATTTGGAAAATAATGTCTGTAATTTTTAGCTTCTTTTACTTAAATTTACATTTTGACCAATCAAGTTAATAAGATTTCTATGTAGATTATTCTATGACCAATGACTTATTTCCTTTATGTCACTAAAATGTAGACCACATTGAGATATGAATCAGACATTCATGAAAGGACAGGAAAATCCATATTTAAGCCACATATGTGTTTTGAAAGTTGTTGCAGTAACTGCTTGAATGTGAATGTCCAACCCACTAAGAGTGAATGGAAGGCTAGGAAGTCCTCCAATTAGATCTTGGGATACACACACACAAATAAGTAAATAAACAGCAAAGTCACTAAAGGAAAGGTAGATTAATAAGAAGTCATACTTAAGCAAGCTAATCTTATGTATAGATACTATGTATACATATATGTGTATATATATATTTGTGTATATGTGGGTATATATATATAACTTCAATAATATGGAAAAAATTTTTTAAAGTGAACCCTTATTTAAAAAGGACACATATAAAGAACTGCACAAATCATAAGAACCTAATTGTTTCCCAAAGTGAATACTTGTAAGCCAGCACCCAGCTCAGACACCATCACATTACCAGCACCCCAGAAGCTTCCTGGGCTTCCTCCGTATTACCACAACAGTCATGGCCAGAGGTATCAACATTCTGACTTATAATGCCATCCATGAGTAAACGAACTTTATGTACTTTTTTGTGTCTGGCTGCTATCACTTAAGGTTCTACTGTGAGATCATCTCCAGTATGATCTCACATTTGGATGTACAAATGCCCATCCATTTTCAGTGCTGTATAATATTCCATTGCATGGCTATACCACAAGTGACTTAACCATCCTAGGTTTTGGCTAGTATAAATAATTCTGCTATAACATGGGGACACTTTTATTCTTCCTAGCCTTTTGTATGCTGTCAAAGATTTGATTAATAATAAACATATTATCAGTAACTTTTAAATTTTGGAATTTCCATTAAATAATATGTATACCTAATAATGGGCTTCCCTGGTGGTTCAGATGGTAAAGAATCTGCTTGCAATGCAGGAGACCTGGTTTTGATCCCTGGGTCAGGAAGATCCTTTGGAGAAGGGAATGCCTACTCACTCACTCCAGTATTCTAAGTGTTCCAAAATAATAAGTAGACAAGTGTTTTGATATCTGGTCTATATAAGGATGTAGATATGTATGTAGCTAATACTAACTGCAGATGTTACAGCATTATCAAAAGAGAAACCTTTTATTGTGTCTTGAACCTAGTAAATACTTCAAATAGGAATGTGCTCCTTTCCCTTCTGAGATTGATTTTATTTTATAAATAAGTGATAAAAGATACTTTGCAGTTACATATGAAGAGTCCAGATGCCCTTTCGTAAACACCAAGAGGCAGTGCTAAGGACTGGAAGCATCACAGCTATTTAGCCCTTTGTACCAGGCAGGCCACTGGATACCAGACATAGGATGGAAAGCATGGACACCATTTCTGTCCTCATGGGCCTCACAGCAAAATGGAGAAAGCAGTTACTGGAATGTCTAGATGAGAACAGCAAAAGGGGAAGTAAGAGGTGACTTGGGAATATAAGAGACCCTGCCTTCCAAGACCTTATAAAGGCAGCTGCCGTGCAGTGGTTATGAGTTTGGTTATCTGGGATCAAAATTCAAAATTCAAATACCAGTATTTTTCTTGATAAAAGATGATGGGCAATTTATATCTCTCTTGTGTTTTAGTTTTCTATAAAATAGAGATAATAATATGCACACATGCAAGACAGCTACACATAATATAGAGTTCCTATTCCACTAACACTAGCTTCTAGTCAACATTCTAGACCCAACTGAATTACATAAACAAAGTGCTGATGATGCTCAGAGATGGGGGAGAGATGGCCACCAACTATTACCTTGCAGGAGCAATAGAATGCTTATTATTCTCATTATACACTCCAAATGTTTCATATTTGGAGAGAAAATCGAGGCATCCTGAATTTAAGAAGTGGAAGAAGATAAAATTGTGAGGCAAACTAGAATTCTAGATTCTTTTTGTGACAGCAGAGGATATGCTGGTAGGCAAGCACTGAGAGGGTATGGTCATGAGGACTAATGCCATAGTCACGGGCTTTCTGAAATGCTCACTCATGTAGTTAGAGACCTGCTCTGCAAGGTGAGGTGGTTACCTCACCAAGTCTTTTCCTTCATGGTTGCTCAAGGAGCCTCCTGATGCTTTGGGAACATCCTAGTCGAGTCTTAGATTTTCACTGGTGGCTGGAACTTCCCATCAAGGAGCTCCAGAACTAGCCACTGGCCTTCTCAAAGCTAAGGTCTAAATTAATGTTAAGATACCAGGACTTGGGGTGGGGGATGGGGTGAAGCATTTGGAGGTAGTGAATTTATTTGTTTCAGGACAACTGCCTGATACATTGGTCCTCCTTATGTTTATTTTGGTTTCCTTGCCCTCCCGCAGTGGTTGAGTGTATCTGTCTAGCCTTTTTGTTTGTTTGTTTAAGAGAATGATAACTCTAAAGTTTCTAGCAGAATCTAACATACACTCCGCAGCAGTCCTGTACTTCTGTCTCCAGCAACCTCTCTGGCCTCTATCACCCATGAACTCTCAGCATAATTCCTAATTTCTATCTGGCCTTTAATTGTACTTCTTATTCCTAATTTCAGTCTGGCCTTTAATTTTATTTCTTAGGTTAAAACCACAGTTGTCAGATACCACTGGGCAGGGAAGAAGGTGTTCTGTGACAGATGTTTTATCTACATAGTTTAGAAGGAGAGGTATTGCAGAGTCTCTCAAAGGGGCACTAAACACACTCAAATATTCTTGTCCCCCTATCCACTCACTTGCTAGCTGGGTCTTGCTCTAAGCAACCCTCAGCCTCCCTGCCTGCACGTTCCCTTTCCATGAAGTCTTTCTGTGAGAAGCATTACCTTCAGTATCTCATTGACCAGAAGTACTTCATTCAACCTGAGTCTTCTTTGCAGTCCAAGAAAAAAAGGAAGGTGAAGTATATTGCAGAGAAAGAGTACTTTTATTAAAAAAAAATTATGTTTACATTATTCAAAGTCTTGCCTAATGATGCCTGGCTGCCCCTGATGTTGTTACTATGGAGCAGAGATGCTAATGTTATCGGTGTACCTGTGTATATTACCTTGTGGAGTAGTAGTTCTCCATCAGAAAAGACTTCTTCCATGCACTTATTAAATAAATCCTTTGTAACAACTCTCTCGGAGAAGACAATGGCACCCCACTCCAGTACTCTTGCATGGAAAATCCCATGGATGGAGGAGCCTGGTAGGCTGCAGTCCATGGGGTCGCAAAGAGTTAGACATGACTGAGCGACTTCATTTTCACTTTTCACTTTTCACTTTCATGTACTGGAGAAGGAAATGGCAACCCACTCCAGTGTTCTTGCCTGGAGAATCCCAGGGACGGTGGAGCCTGGTGGGCTGCCATCTATGGGGTTGCACAGAGTCGGACACGACTGAAGCAGCAGCAGCAGCAACAACTCCCTGGCTCTCCTGAAATGAAATTGAGAGTGCTTATATTTTTACCTACATACAGAATTTTTTCAAATAAATATACTGGCATAACTATACTATGAAGGAGAAATAAAAAGAAAATGATTTATAATGAAATAAGCTTCACTAGAAGATGTAATGAAGTAATGATACATTAGCATCTTTATGTAGAACTGTCATGAACAGGCCATGAGAAACAGACAAGAGCACATTGGGTTCAAAACCATGATTGGTGTTGGCTTTGGGCTGTGATTTTCTGAAACGGTGAACAAATCTTGCTAAAGTTTTAAACAAAATACAACCCTCTTTCAGGCTTCCCAGATAGCACTAGTGGTAAAGAACCCGCCTGCCAGTGCAGGAGACTAAGAGATGCAAGTTCGTTCCCTGGGTTGGGAAGATCCCCTGGAGGAGGGCATGGCAACCCACTCCAGTATTCTTACCTGGAGAATCCCCATGGATAGAGGAGCCTGGCAAAGTACAGTCCACAGGGTGGCAAAGAGTCGTCCATGACTGAAGCGACTTAGCATGCATACATGCGCAACCCTCTATCAAATTTTATGTTGTTAAATTTCTTGAAAATCAATAGGCATAAAAATCTTACAACACACACATAGGTCTACATATGTGTGTGTGTGTGTGTATATACATATATATATGTGTGTGTGTGCTCAGTCGCTCAGTTGTGTGCGAGTCCTTATACTTTAGCCCACCAGGCTCCTCTGTCCATGGAATTTTCCAGGCAAGAGTACTGGAATGGGTTGCCATTTCATACTTCAGAGGATCTTCTCGATCCAGGAATCAAATCCACTCTTCTTGCTTCTCCTGCATGGACAGGTGGACTCTTTACCACTGTGCCACTTAGGAAGCCCATATGTGTGCATACACACACACACACATATATATATACATGTGTGTTTATATTATATACACAAATGTGTATATATACATGTGTTTGTGTGTATATATATATATATATATATATATATATGGAGTTTGAATCCAGGCTCATGTAATGATAAATATATATATTTTTAAGCTTAGATCACTTACACCATCATCAGTAGGACATTTGAAAGTGTGTGTGGGATTTCCCCTGGTGGTTTGGTGGTGAAGACTCTGTGCTTCCAACACAGGGGTTGAAAGTTCAGTCCCTGATCAGGGAACTAAGATCCCATATGCCAAATGGCACAGCCAAGAAAAATAAAGTGTGTGGAACATGGGATTATTCTTGGTCAGTGGGGCATCTAGCAGCACAAAGAAACTGTGACAAGAGAAAATCCCACACAAATTTCCAGAACTTCTAGGGGATGGCACGACCCCTGTGGTAAACAAAACATGAACTCTTTGCAAACAGAGATTTTTTTCCAATTCATATTTATAGCCTCCAGGTCTCCACAGTGCCTGACACTAAATGTGTGTTTGCTGAGTCAAAGGAGCTACGATGAGATTTGCTGGGGTGTTTGTATAATGTACCAGCAGTTTCCATGGATATTCCAACAAAATGTAGCTTACTGTCAGAGATTTCACATTCTCATGTCAGCTTTGATCTCTTTCAAAATATAAATATAACGTCCTACCCACCTGACCAGTATTTTTCCTACTTATTTTTGTACATTTCTACTGTGAAGGTACAATACCTTCATGGAGGTCCATTCTTAAGAGAGCAATATCAATGAACCAGACTTATATACTGACCCTTGCAGGTGCTACCTAACCTTAGCTGAATCCCCTTTCTGACTTTCCCATCAATGTTAATTTTTTGGCTTGATAAATGTGATACATTCTTAAAATATCCCAATGGAGATGTCAAATAGGCATTTGGATTCAAAAAGTTCAGAGAAGCCTGGACTGGAGATCAGAAAATCTGGGTCATGAGCAGAGAACAGGTTTTGAAAGCCATAGGAAAGGAGGATTTCACAGGGCAAGAGAGGAGGGCAGGAGACAGCCCCAGAGTGCATTTCTGATACTGATAGGTTAAAAAAAAATGCACATATGAACAGTACTAGCAGCCATGTTTAGAAAAGAAAACAAAAATCAAAATAAAACTTCGCAACCCACAAGAGCAGGAACTAGTCAATCGGAAATCCTAGCAACATCTGTAAACTATCCATGCAAGAAGGAGTGAGGTATAGCCAACTTGAAATACACATGGTATTTTTATGTGACATGTAATTAGTTTTAGGAACTCACTACCACAGAATATTTATTTTGGGGTAACTAGCATAGAAAGTCTAAAAAAAGAATTCTTTTAGACAGTTGTAAGGGATAAGAATAGTGTTACAACACATTAGGTAAGAAGCTGTGTGGTACCCACTCCCTCTCACATTTACCTGGCCTTGCTAAATGAATGTTCCAAAGGCCAGAACAGTCTACAGACACACTAAAATGGTTTCTTTCAACTACAAGGTGACATAACTTCCCAGGTGCTTGGGTAGTTTTTTTCAACCCCAGTTTCTCAGAAGCACCTGAATCAGCCAGACCATAAATGGATAGAGGATACAGGAGGAAATGCAATGTCATTCCTGGAGCCCTTCTAAAAAAGTAATGTGCTCCCAAAAGTTCTGATTTATTACTTTCTTATTGAGATTTTTAAAAAAAAATCCACCTCTTTTTATCATAGTTTTAATATGGTAAAAAACATTAATTTCCTTGAAGCATCTTCTATAAAATTAAAAAGAGTAGCCTTAAGATTCTTCCCCTCCATTTAGTCTGTACTTTGGAAGCATTTTCTATAACAGCCTCTTAAATAATCAACTATAAAACAGGAAAATCAGTGTCAAGATGAATATAGATTTGAAAGACAGTAATTCATCTAAGCTTTGTGACTTCCTTTGGTAAATTCAGTTTTCTTCTCTGGTCTTTGATCCCTAAACCTCTATTGCATGTAATATTACTTTCTTGTTAAAAAACATATTTTATTCTTAGAAAATATGGATATCACGGCCCTATTCTTAAATTTCCTCTGGCATCCATACCACCATCATCACCACCAACAAAAGTAATTTAGGAAGTCATCTGTGAGGTGTAGTGACAGTAAGACCTCCACAACAGCAGTCAAGAAGCAAGAGATCTTATTCTTCAGTTTTGCCTTAGTCTCTGAGGTCCAGTCTGTGACTTCATTTCTCTGGGTCTTACTTTGCTCACCTTTAAAATAGGTGTGTTGTACCAGATGATATCTGGAACAGCTGCTATAATTTTATGCTTTTGGCTCATCCCCCTGGGACTCTCATAGTGTCCCCTGCCAGAGCAAATCCGGCCTGAACCATTGCCTGGCCTCTACCAGTAGGCTGCAGGCACTGAAGCGGGTTGCACAGTGGGAAAAAAAAGAAAAAAAAAATTTACACTTTTGTCATTAAAAATAAATTAAAATGTTTTATTATATATTGATACTATTTAATATGCCAGACATACAAAAAGCAAATGGACTTAGTTATCTATGAAAAAAAGCATACTAAAGAAATTTTTTAAAAATCTACTTTGTTGCAATTGTCAAAGTTCCTCAACTGGTTTCATTGATAAGATTTTCTGTTTAAGTGAAGGAGATCAAAAGAGGAAGCAGCTTTTTGAAATGTCACCTACTTTTAAGAAGTAAGACTTCTGTGTTTTAGGTTCAGATTATTCTTTTAAACTAAAGACTATTAAAAAAAAATCAGAAACAAGACCTTTTTGTCTTTAGCTAGCATAGGAGCCATTAATGTGCATATTTTCATATCCTACTTAGAAGCCATATTCCCTCAGGACTTACTAAAGAGATGTAATTATGGTCACTAGCAATCTCTTTAGTCTCTTTGAGCAGAGTTTTCTTTGAATTTGTATTCACAAGGAAGCATTTCACCTTCAAGTGAAATAAGCGTGTTAATGGGTAGGTTGGCATGACCATTAATACTGTGCTGGAATACTACTTTGGGCTTCCCTGATGGTAGATGGTAAAGAATCTGCCTGGAATAGGGGAGACCTGGGTTCGATTCCTGAGTCAGGAAGATCCCCTGGAGAATGAATACTACATGGGCTGAGAGACAGAATCCTCTGTTCCCACACTCTTATTTCCTGTCTCTTAATATCCAGTAAGTGAAAGTGAAGTCGCTCAGTCGTGTCCAACTCTTTGCGACCCCATGGACTGTAGCCTATCAGGCTCCTCCGTCCATGGGATTTTCTAGGCAAGAGTGCTGGAGTGGATTGCCATTTCCTTCTCCAGGGGATCTTCCTGACCCAGGAATCGAACCCAGGTCTCCCGCATTGCAGGCAGACGTTTTACCGTGGGAGCCATCAGGGAAGCCCAACTAATATCCAGTAAAAGGGGAAAAAATCAATGAGATGGTGCTAAAATAATGGGTCAACTAGAAAGTATGAGTGATGTTTACTGAACAATGCTGCAGCTATTCCTGCTGTTTGTAAGCCTTCTCTGCTGTCCTGCCTTCCAGAAACATGGTAAGATTGTATCTTCCAGCTTTCTCTGGTGAGGAAGGAGGTGGATGTGATCGTTCTGGCAGATTTGTGAGTTTAAATGATACAAGTCACTTCTACATTAGAGTACCTCATTGCCTGTATATGACTCCCAACATTTTCTTTCCCAGCAAACCAACCTTGTTCCAGATATTAATTTTTATAAGATCCTAGGTCCTGGACAGAGGACAATGCTAACAGCCTTCATTTTCACAAAAACCCTCTGATGCAGAGACTGGAATCTGTTTTACAGGCAAGGAAACCAAGGTTCAGAGAAGTGAAGTAATTTTCCCTAAGGTGACCTAGCTGAGGATTTTTTTTTTTTTTTCCTGTCTAGTAGGAGCTGAAATCTAGCAATGGAGTCCAGTGAAAAATACCCATAAAGCAGAGGAAAGCCGCTGAGTTCCTTCAACCAGAGTTCTTTTCTCTGCTGGAGATACAAACATCCTGGAATGGGACTCAGAGTCATATCCTTGGGCAAAATGATCCCAGTGGATTTTTTAAATGCTTTTTTCACCTCCTCCTTCAGCTAGAGGAGGCTACTGTGTTTTTTTTCTTTCCTAATGAAATTAAATATCCCAGCCTCCTTACTGGACTTGACTTCTAAGTCCAGACCCTTTAGGATAGAGAACATGAGGCAAACACTTTATAGTTTAGCTCCTTATTAGAAAGAGCAGTCCTTGGGAAGCAGGGGTTAGCAAAAGAGTAAGCAAAAAAGGAAGACAAATTTAAGGGGGTGCATGACTGGTTGAGAAGCTGCTGTTTTGTATAAAGTGCAACTGACCGCTCAGTCTCACAGGCAGGACAGAAGAGTGAGGAATTTATTCACCAGGATAAATGATGTAAATGATAGATAGACAGATGCATAGATATAGGATGAGGTAGCATGGATGGCTGTATGGACAGATGGACAAAATATAGATCTTCCAGAATTTTAGTTGGTGTCATAGGTGATCACTTAAATGCCTGTCTCCTTCCTAACACTGCAGGTCCCTAGCGAGAAGAATCAATAGTTAAAGGCTTAGGTTCAGACAGGATTAGATTTGAATCCTATCTTGAATTATACTAGCTCTGTGACTTTTGAGCAATCACTCAACTTCTCTGAGGCTCAGTTTCTTCATCTACAAAATGGGGATAATACTATCACCTCAGAGATGATTGGAGTGGTGGATGACAAGTGAAGTATACAGCTTACTATGTAATGATATTATAATATACTATGCTATTATTATTCACCATATCATCTAGTACTTCCAAGAGGATGTTTCACATTGTTGTAGGCACATGATAAACATCTACATGTTTAAGTCACATCCTGTTTTATTCTATTTCCATTTCTAGTTTCTATTTCATTTCCTAACCACCATGGCTGTTCTTTTCTAAATTTCTCTCTCTAGATGCCCTTAACCATATATTGATTGGGCTTCAGTCTAAATCATCACCAACCAGATTAATTCATAAGATGATGTGAACAAGGTATTATCTTCAAGGAAAGGTAGAAATAAAATGGGACTTAATAATTGATGTTCAAAAATATCAACATGCTAAAGTGTATTGCCAATTCTGAGTCCAAAGTGCTTTGTAGCTGGAAAATTCTGAGCTTGGGATGTCGCCCTTGTGCTTGTCTGGTGGGCTTTAATGGATATAATTATAAGGAAAATTGTGGCCAGCTCTGTTGTTGAGTTGAAATTTTCAAAATGGATGTTATATCCCAAATCTGGTGATTATGGCCCAGCAGGTAAAAATTCGCCTGCAATGCAGGAGACACAGGAGACATGAATTCAATCTCTGGGTCAGGAAGATCCTGTGGAGAATTAAATGGCAACCCACTCCAGTATTCTTGCCTGAAAAATCCCATGAACAGAGGAGCCTGATGGGACACAGTCCAGGGGATTGCAAAGAGTTGGACACAATTGAGTGAATGACTAAACAAATAAGCAAAGAGAAGAAATATTAAGATCTGAGATTCAAAATGCGGGAGATGTCCACACATCTGCCTTGGAAAGTTTGACATGTTTACTTGCATCATAAGTTCTTAGAGATATTTCTCATTTATTTGTTAATCTAGCAAATGTTAATTATCTTTAAAACTCTGAAGCAGCAAAAGCATCAGAAGCAAATCTGTTCTGACAATTCTGGTAGATTTCAGACATAAACAAGGTACTGCTAATTAATTCTAAAAGCCTCTGAACAAACAACTAAAGGGAAAGTTCTTGAACAACAACAAAACGCATTTAAAGTTAAGTTGTACCTAGAGACAGTTCTTTAGCCTCAAGGGAAGCAAAGAGTATAAAATCTGGCCCAGCGATTCATCTAATAAATCATAATTGTTCCTGTTTCCTTTCTCCTGTTTATGTAGCAAAAGCTGTTGGCAGCACATAAGTTCCTAATAGATGAATAGATTTAATGCATTTGCTCTGCATCCTTACCTAGCGACCTCATCCTGGCTGTTCTGGAAATGATTAAGCAGTGGCAGACCCTCAGGTAGAGAAATGGCAGCAGCAGATAAACCTCTCAAATGAGCCACCTGCTTTTCCCACATTTACCTTCAAAATAGAAGCTAAATACAAACAGGATGATCCACGCAAAATGCCAAGCAAAATGAAAGATGCTTAGGAAAAAAAAAAACTTCCTTTAGGCAAATTTTGTCATCACTATCATTTTACAGATAAGAAAGTTACAGATTTTGTGCTTGTCCTTGAAAATGCATCCTTTACCTGGAGGCTCTGTATCTGTCTATAGAATCACCAGCAATCTTAATTATACATAGTCAGTATTCAATATCTACTGGATTGAATAAAATTAAAATATATATTGAATACTTGCTGTGTATAAGACACCATGAAAAAAGCAGTGAAAGTGTCAGTCACGCAATCATGTCCAGCTCTTCATGACTCCATGGACTGTAGCCTGCCAGTCTCCTCTGTCCATGGGATTCTCCAGACAAGAATACTGGAGTGGGTAGCCATTCCCTTCTCTAGGGTACTTTCTGATCCAGGGATTGAATCCAGGTCTACTGCATTACAGACTGATTCTTTACCCTCTGAGCCACCAGGGAAGCCGTAAGACACTATGCATGCTGCTTGCAAGTCGCTTCAGTCGTGTCTGGCTCTTTGCGACTGTAACCCGCCAGGCTCCTCTGTCCATGGGGTTCTCTAGGCAAGAATAATGGAGTGGTTGCCATGCCCTCCTCCAGGGAATCTTCCCAACCCAGGGGTTGAACCCACATCTCTTACAACTCCTGCACTGGCAGGTGGGTTCTTTACCACTAGCGCCACCTGGGAAGCCTGTGAGACACCATGCTAAACATTTAAGGTATATGGAAACAAATCCTTTTCTATCTGGGCCCTTTAAGCAAATCTGTGGAACTGCCTTTCGACCAAATCAATGATACAATTTGGGAAGACACTGGAACTGATTTTAAAAACGAGTCAGAGGTGCTTTTCCTGGAGACAACCTAAGAAGAAGATAAATAACTGACTGTGGCACATTTTAGGCTTGTGACTTCCTACTGAACAAGAGACTTCAAAATGTCTCCAAAATGAATCTGATTCAAAATGTTCCCTATTTCTCACCTCCTGTGTAATTAGCATATGTAGTCATGACTCATTCTTGTCTGGAATCTTATTCTTTACCAAGTTGATTTGTGTCCCTTTACTCAATTGAAAACAATTGTATAGGAATAGATGAAATAAGAATTATCTCTTTTTAGAGCTAAGATAATGGCCAAGGGTTATTAAGCTGGTGGTTGACCTGAATTTGGAACTCTAATATGCAGGTTCCCAGCAAAGAGATCTGGTTGGTTCATATCAATCTGATGAATCTAAACACTGTACATTTTTCATATCTTATTATTCATCATCCATTTAGCATTCTTCTTGAAACTTTCTATAATATCCCTACAGTTTTGTTCCTCCTTTTTTTCATCTTATCTTGCAAATGTTTGTAAAGTCCCAAGGTTATATTTTAATATTTTTTTATGTATAAAATCCTTGGGTAATGCCATCCTACTTCTCTGTCTGTGGAACCATTTATGTGCTCATAACCTTGTGCTAAGTCACTTCAGTCGTGTCCAACTCTTGGCAACCCTATGGATTGTAGCCCACCAGGCTCCTCTGCCATGGGATTCTCTAGGCAAGAATACTGGAGAGGGTTGCCATGCCTCCAGGGATTGAACTTTCATCTCTTTAAAGCTGAGTCTTTAGCTGCATCTCTATCCTGAATACCTGATACATATATTTAAGTGTCTACTCGACATCACCACTTGAGTCTCACCGCGGGAAGACCCAGAACCAAATTCATTTTCTTCCTCCATAACTGCTTCTCTCTCCTGCTGTCAGTAATTAACAGCAACACCACATACCTACTAGTCATAATTCACAGGCATGTCCTGCTTTACTCTTTCTAGTACCTCCCTCCACGGGCAATCAGCTAACATATAATATTTATCTTTTCTCTCCTCTTTACTGCTACCTAATTTCAGCTTCTCATTTCTGACCTGTTTCTCTATTGAGTCTTTTCTTGATCCTTTTTTTCCTGTTTTCCCTCTCATTGTTTTGCAGTGATTTGTGACTTTTTACACCAACAGAGGCTTTTGGATGAATTCTCTTAGGAAACAGAAACATTTACTTACTCGGCTCTATTGCTTAGCAATATTTCCTGAGCATAGTAATTGTTTCACTAAGTGTTTGCTGAATGAATGAATAAATAAATAATTTAAGGATTGGAGGAAATAGGGAAGAGACCACTATACCATGTGTATGCTTAATTGTTCAATCGTGTCCAACTGCTATCCCATGGACTGCAGCCCTCCAGGCTTTACTGTCTACGGGATTCTCCAGGCAAGAATACTAGAGTGGGTTGCCATGCCCTCCTCCAGGGGATCTTCCCAACCCAGGGATCGAACCCAGATCTCCCGCATTGCAGGTAAATTCTTTACTGTCTGAGCCTCCAGGGAAGCCCCATTATACCATAAGACTATAGAAAGTTAAATAAGCTAACCTTCATAGCAGAAGAGTTTTGTTGTTAGCCATGCCCTCCTCCAGGGGATCTTCCCAACCCAGGGATCGAACCCAGATCTCCCGCATTGCAGGTAAATTCTTTACTGTCTGAGCCTCCAGGGAAGCCCCATTATACCATAAGACTATAGAAAGTTAAATAAGCTAACCTTCATAGCAGAAGAGTTTTGTTGTTTTTTTTTTTTTAATAAGCTTTGTAGTTTATACTACAAGAGATCTTTAGGAAACTCACTGTGGTATATCCTGAATGTTTCTTTTCTTGGCTAAGATGAACTGTAAAATATCATGGTTTCCAAACTGACCAGAAGTTTAGCTAACTCTGGTAGTCCTCAAATAGTTCTTTGTGGCAAAGATCATGACGAGGGATCACAAAAGGAACTCCCAAACCAAGTAGTTATTTCAGGCTTTGTGTGGGCTCCTTTTAATGAATTTTCCATAAACGGAAACCCACTGGGTCACTCGTGGTTCTTCATACCAGAGAGCAAGCACAGTAGCAGGGCATTGACTACATTTCATCATGCAAAAGTAAACTTGATGGAGGAAGTATATTCCTATATCCTTTAAGAAGAAGCAGATACCGGTGGTCAGCTATACTGAAATCACGTGTTATCTAAGAAATTTCCATATCGGTTACCTTGAACAGGTGCTAGTCTTAGCACAAAGAAAGAAATATCATCCATTCATCTGGACTTCAGGAAGGCATTGCATGATTTCACTTCTGTGATCTCCTAACATTATGCTCTTGAGTCTGAATGAAAAACTAGCATGTTAGGGCTATGCAATGTTAAATGATTTGGTCAAAATATACTATTCTATGGCACATGCTCTGGGTTTTAATTCTGCTTCCACTAATTACTGCGACCTGGGATGGTACCTCATTTACTTTTGTAGCTGGTGGACAGCAGATATAGAATGAGAAGAGGAAGAAAGAAAAAATGGAGAGAAAATTCCATTTTAATGTTTCTTTATCATTATCACATGTAAAATAGACAGCCAGTGGAAATTTGCTGTGTGACACAGGGAGCTCAACCCAGTGCTCTGTGACAACATAGAGGGATGGGATGGGGAGGGCAATAGAAGGGAGGTTCAGGAGGGAGGGGTCATAAGTATACCTGTGGCTGATTCATGTTGATGAAGAGCAGAAAAAAAAAAACACAGTATTGTAAATCAATCATCCTCCAATTAAAAAAAAACTTAAGCATGAAAAAGCAGCTTCTTTTATAGGAAACTATAATATAGGACACTCTTATATAGGACACTTCAGGCTTCTGCAGAGACACCTATGCACCAGTCCTAGCTTTTGCAGATATTTATCAGTGTTTATGCACTTCACACAGAAATTACTTTTGTACTCTTCTTAGACTTTAAATGCTATTAGCTGGCAAAGGACACGGAGCCAGTATTAAGATGGACTGTCCTCCTTTTCATTGCTTTTCTAGAAAATGCAGAAGAAAGTGAGAGAGGGGATTGAGATGAAGAGGTTTATTAATTTTGCCAATCCTCTGTCAAGAATTGGTTCCAGAAATTCCATGCAGGGATTGAGGCTAACCAGAGATGGAGAGCTAAGCATCCAATTTTGGCCACACAGAGTTCTGTCTCTTTACCAAAGTGGAAAATTTTCAAATAAATCACAGAGGCTCCATAGAATTTGCTGAAAACAAGTCTGCAGTTCCTTAAGGCTTTCCGATTTTTAAGAATATACATGATAATTCCATGCAGTACCCTAGGGGAAATGATCTTCACTATTATAATTGCTCTCTAATGCTTAAGTCAACCTAATTTATTATTTTTTTTCCTCTGTGGATTCCTTTCACCTCAGCTTCCCTGTATTTTGAAGAAATGGCAACTAATTTCTTAAGCATGGTTTCAGAAAACCAACAGTGTCATGTCCAATTGCCTAGAAAAATACAAATTGCATCAGTGTTCTTGGTCAGATCTTGTATTTGTATGTCTCCTTCTAGTGAGGAACACATGCACCATCTGTGAGGTTTTCCCATTTCATCCTCATCACTTCTTGGTAAGAGAGAAAAGAGTCAGCTAATGGGTAAATGAGCTGCATTGTCATGGGAAGGGCAGGATGATGGGAAATCAGGCAGGGTTAAGTTTCAGGACTGCCAGCCCTACCAGGATGGGGCTCACTCAGCCGCAGTAAGCAAGAGGAATATGTCCCTCTGGACCTCTGAGCTGGCCCTCTTGAGAAAACAGAACCCTCAAAAGTGGCTTTTCAGGAAATCGAAAGTGAACATCAAGACAGAGAAAAAAATAAAAACATTTCTCATTGCTTTCATGTGTCTTTGCAAGTTGCATCAGGAATACTTCATTCCCTAGTGTTGAAGATGTTAGAAAATATTTGATCCAAACCCACACAAAGGGCCTTTAAAAAGTATAGTGCAATATTATTAGAATGACCAAGTAGCAACAAAGTTAGTTCATCTTGCTTCATTTCCTTCAAAAGATTGATCGTTATCTGTAATTATTTATGCCTTCACTCCTCTGTCTTCTCGCTAGACTGTGAGCAGTCTGAAGAGCATCCTTGTTTTGTGGGTCCCCATATGCTAAGACCTTCTACAGTACCTGGTACACAGTGGGTGGTCAAGAGACATATGTTGAATGAATAGATTTCTGAAAGATACAGACCCAACCAGAGCTTTCACTCATTACTGGTCCATTTCTTTCTCCTACTGTTGACCCACTTTATCTGAGCCAATAAAAAGCCCCAGGGGAATTAAAGAACATCCTTTTCCCCAAAACCACTGGGTCATGAGAGTGTCTTGAAAATATCATGGCAGCCCCAATTTTCCCCTGTAGTCTATCTTTTGTTGGTTAGGGGTCCTTTACATTATAGCACTCTGAAAACTGCTCTCAGTTAAAAGGTCTGTGGCCTTAGGTAAGATATTTTATTCTTCAATTCTGGTTTATCAGCTCATATTAGGTCCAAACAGCCTTGTTGCTAGTCGTATCCCAGTAAGAAATGAGGGCATGTGTATATGCATGCTCAGTTGTGTCCCACTCTTTACAACCCCATGGACTGTAGCCCACCAGGCTCCTCTGTCCATGGACTTTTCCAGGCAAGAATAGTCGAATGGGTTGCCATTTCCTTCTCGAGGGGATCTTTCCAACCCAGGGATCGAACCCACATCTCTTGCACCTCCTGTATTAGCAGGTGGATTCTATTGCTTATTAAAATACCCAAATGCTTATGAAAAAGGCCTTTCTTTACCTCTGTCATTCCTCATTCAAAAGGGAGTGCTGTTTTCCTACCTGGCACACTTTCCCCCAGGTCAAAGGGTTTCTGTGAGATTTGCTGAGTTCTGCAAAGAAGAGTGTTTAGAAAAAATTATTCTGTTTGGCCTGTCACTTCCCAAAAGCCTGAAAATAGTCAGTGTTGATCCCTGTACCAAAAACAAACAATAAAAGCCAAACAAACAACCCCTACACAGAAACAACACTTTTTCTTTTAATTAGTGTGAAGAACTACTTCAGTGTTCCCTTGAAGACCTTTTGAGATCGAGAATACAAGATAGAATACTCATTTGGAGCCACCTTCACAAGCAGGATTCTGGCCCACAGAACTGTCTCTCTACTATCCACACACCTCTTTGGCCATTATGGATAGAAACTTTTGAAACCCTGCCTGCTCCCTCAAGTTTTCCCCAATTAACCTAAAGAGAGGTGATCATTTCATTTTCTAGACATCACTCACCTATAAGATTCAGGACTGCACTGATATTCTGGAGGAAATATCAGCCTTAAAATTTTAATACTTTTCCAGCAGATTACCAGCTGCACAAAGATTACATCTTCTCATCAGTATATTTCTGGTAAGCATGCAGTACATATCTGCTGCATGAGTGAATGAATGACGAGAGTGAGTATAATCACCAACTGTTTACATACATGTGAAATCATTACATCTTAGAACAGGAAAACTAAAAGAAAAATATCTGGTCTTAAATATACTACTGGGACCACCACCCGATATAAAGATTGTAATTTCTCCACCTTCCCCTCTATATTTCCAATCTTTTACTTGCTCACTTTTTTACAACAGTCATCTTCTAACACATAATTTATATATAATTTGTTATTAAAATAAAGTCCATAAGACGGAGTTTGTTGACTATTTTATTCACTGCTGTATCCCAAATACCCAGAACAGAGCCTGGTATATAACTATCAACAAGTGAATAAGTGAAATAATATTTATTGTGTATGGGTTCTACAGATGGGAATCATTGCAGGACATTTTATAATCCTCAGTCCCAACTTCACATCTGTAGAATCAGAATTTTTAGGAATATAAATTCCAGGAATTTACGTTTTTATCAAGGAGTCTAGGGATCCTGGTATAGCTATCCTGAGAATCTCGTTCACCCAACTCACTAGTTCACCCAACTCACTAATCTAATGTTTATCCTAAAACCCAGGGACATAAAGTATTACTCAAGACACACAGGCTATTTTGCTGTGCATCTAAGTGTAATAATTCCTACTCTGATGAGTTTTCCACTCCAGCTATCTATGAGCTATGTTTTCCTAATATACTTTGCTGGTACTGCCATCATGGTCTTGGAGATTAATCTACTTAGAGGCAAGAGTTATGGCTTCTGAACTTGTTTTCTGTGGTCCTAGCTCTGTAGGCAGGAAGAGCACAAGGTTCCAGGTAGTAAAGGACTCTGAGGTTAATGATGCTTTTGCACTGAATCACCCCATTTCCATGCTAACATACCACTATTTCCCTTTCTTCTTCTAGTTCCTAGACATCTCCATTAAATGGACTACCCAGGAAACCTTTCCTCCAAAGTACCTCCATTATGACCCCGAGAGCTCTCGTCAGCTGATGTGTGACAAATGTCCTCCGGGCACCTTCCTGAAACAGCCCTGCACAGCAAGGCGGAAGACCGTGTGTGCCCCTTGTCCTGACCACTACTACACGGACACCTGGCACACCAGTGACGAGTGTCTGTACTGCAGCCCAGTGTGCAAGGAACTGCAGTACGTTAAGCAGGAGTGCAGTCGCACCCATAACCGCGTGTGTGAATGTGCGGAGGGGCGCTATCTGGAGCTGGAGTTCTGCTTGAAGCACAGAAGCTGTCCCCCTGGGTCTGGAGTGCTACACCCGGGTATGTACCAGCCAAGTTCATTAACACCACACAGAGTCAGGTAGTGGGGGAAGTTTAAGGGAACGAGTTGGTCCTGATGACATTACAGGATAGCAAATTACAAAGGTAATGGAATCTGCTAGGTATGTACTATGTGTCTGGATGGCTGCCAAAGAACCATTCCTCAGAGGAGCACTTTGCCACGACGGGCCAATTTAGTGACAAATCTCAAATGCAGCAAATCACTCTCTAATGAGATGCGTGATGGATTGCTCTTTCTTAAAGGGACACACTCTTAGTTGCACCATTCATAGCTGATCTATATGTCTGTGTTTCACTTTGGCATGGAGAGTGCAGTGCTTTTGGACAAACATCAGAAATATTAATTGATATCAAGAGAGTAATTATGCTGATATTAATGAGGCTCTGGCGTGCAAACAGTGAGCAGTTATAATTAATTATATAAAAAGTGAGAATGGCTAGGGGAACTGCAGCTCATTATTAAAAATGAAGCCAGTTCTTCCTTTGGCAGGGGAGTTGAGTGTCTGGGAGGATAACAGCCATAGCAGCATCTCTTCTGTGAAGCTGATTCTTTATCTTAGACAAAACAGACTGGCAAGCCAAGAGTAAGTACTTGTCTACAAAGTACTTTCTCTTTTTGCATTTTGAAGAGCAGAGATTAAGGCCAGTTTGCACTGAATTTTTTAAAGCTGCAACTCACCTTTTTTTTTTTTGCTACATTCATGAAGTTTCAGTATAGTCTGCATGTTCTCCTGGCCTGGAAAAATTAAGAGTATTCACTCACTTTTCTGGGGGAAGCATTATGGGTATAGATTCCAATTATTCAATTTGAAGCAGTGTTTCTCAGTCTCAGCACTACTAACTTTGGGGGCTAAATAATTCTTTTTGTGGGCAGCAGTCCTGTGCATTGTAGCATGTTTAGCATCATCCCTGGTCTTTAGCCACTAAAATGGTACTCTTTCCACTAAAGTGTCCCCTGGATGGCCAAATCACCCCTAGTTGACAACCATGTGTTTAGAGGATGTGAATTACTTGTAACCATTTTGACTTTCAGAAGTTGCAATATAGAGTCTAAATTATTATCAACACTTTAGGTTTCTGGAGACGGAAATGGCAACCCACTCCAGTATTCTTGCCTGGAAAATCCCATGGACGGAAGAGCCTGGTAGGCTACAGTCCATGGGGTCACTAAGAGTTGGACACGAATTAAATATATTCAAAAACTGAACTATTAAGTGTCCTAAGTTGTGAANGTTTCTGGAGACGGAAATGGCAACCCACTCCAGTATTCTTGCCTGGAAAATCCCATGGACGGAAGAGCCTGGTAGGCTACAGTCCATGGGGTCACTAAGAGTCGGACACGAATTAAATATATTCAAAAACTGAACTATTAAGTGTCCTAAGTTGTGAATTTTTATAAAACCAGTCACAGAAGGTGCAAATTGCATGACAGTTCCTTAAAATGCATCTAGTATAAGTCTTTGAGGGAGAAATTGGTGACACTTCCTAATTTTTACTGGATGACAATTTGGGACTCAAAAGCTAACCCAAGTTGTAGAGGGAGAAGCCCATCCAACAGAAATAAATGCATTTAATTCAATTCAGTAATTTACATATATAGGAAAATTCATTAAGCAGGGCATTGCGGTTTGGAAACTAGAAAGTTTTGAAAAATAATGGAAATAGTAAGAATTTTACTCATATAAGCATGAAAATCTGTTTGTAGACTGAAGTAAGCAGGCAATGAAGTCTTAGCACAAAGGTACACAGAGGTTTATTTATTTTCTCACCTCTCTGCCTAGAATATAAAAGGTTTCCAGACCAAAGGGAAGGCAAGATTCTGCAATTTTAGTCTAAAGAGTATTTAATATTCATTCTCTGTTGTTCTGAAGTCAGATTGCTTCCTCTTCAGATTTTACAGCTAACCCTTGAACAACATAACATAGGTTTGAACCTCGCAGGTCCACTTCTATGCAAATTTTTTTCGATAATACTACAGTAATACCTGATCCTAGTTGTGTGAATCTGTGAATGCAGAACTCTGGCTATAGAAGGCTGATTATAAAGTTATAATGGTATTTTCCAGTGCAAGGAGGTTGGGTCCTCTAACCCACCATTGTTCAAGGATCAACTTAGTTAGTTCTATTAGTTGTATAAGTGAAGTCACTCAGTCGTGTCTGACTCCTTGTGATGCCATGGACTGTAGCCTACCAGTTTCCTCCCTACGTGGAATTCTCCAGGCAAGAGTACTGGAGTGGGTTGCCATTTCCTATAACTGTTTATGCCTAGCATGGTCAATTCTCAACTGAAAAGCAAAATTCCTCTTGCCATTCTGTTTCACATTTTGCCTGCCAGATTATACTTTGGGTGTTTCTCTTGACATTAGTGTGAAGTCACTCAGTCGTGTCTGACTCTTTGTGACCCCATGGACTGTAGCCTACCAGGCTCCTCTGTCCATGGGATTTTCCAGGCAATAGTACTGGAGTGCATTGCCATTTCCCTCTCCAGGGGATCTTCCCGACCCAGGATCGAACCCGGGTCTCTCGCTTTGTAGTCAGACGCTTTACCATCTGAGCCACCAGGAAAGTCCTCTCTTGACATTAATAAGGCAAAATCATTTACTCAGATGGATACATCCTTTTATAAGAAGTTCTGTCAATCATGAGAGAGGGAAGTCATTTTCAGAAAGGTCATTACATAAAGTCTCCACATATATTAAGAAACTTTCCTTCTATAATTCTTGGATTCCTCTTGGTAAGGAACTTTAAAGGCTAAATTACCTGGAAGAATGTCCTGTGTTATGATCTTCTTATTGGAATGCAGAAGAACACCCAAGCCATCAACATGTATGTGAAGAATGACAAGATTCTTCTTTGTGCCGTTGACAAAGGGGGATTTGGGTCCAGATGTCTAAGACCATTTATTCCCAGAATATTCACAATAAAATAACACCATGCAGTCCATGCCCAAATACCTCTGCTTATGATACTGTAGAATTTGTTATGGAGTTGGATCCCCTTTTAGGAGAGGGGTGTAGAAAGAAAGTACTAAAAAAAAGAGAGAGACCTCTTTGTAAGGTGGTTCCTAAGATGATGTCACTGCAACCCTGGAAATGGCATTTAACATGTTAAAATTTCATGCTTGGTCTCCCCTTTTCTTTTTTCCTGCCACCCTTTTGTCATTTTTACTGGTCAATGCATCATCAAACCCTTTAGAAAAGAAAGAAGCCAGAGGTAAAAGTAAAACCAAATTCACTGTGCTCTTTTTCCCTTTTTTGGTAGAGAATACAATGAGATGGGAGGTTAAAAGTTTTAATAAATGAAGTTTATTAACTTTCTTTAACTTTCACTTGTCTCTTTAGTATTTGGTATCTTGTGTCAGCCAGAATTGCCCTGTAAAAGCTACATTTGAACACTGGAGTCTAAATCTGTTCAACTAGCTTACACTAGATGGAGGTATTTTCATATGCAAATACACTATAATATATGATCTACTCAGGCATAGAGTCAAGGGTTTTAAAGATGTTTATTTTTAATAGCATCTTGGGTTGTTGACTGGTTCAAGTTTTCCTGCCAATGATTTCCCCAAATTTATCAAGTATCTTTCCACCATGAAAGAAAAGGCCCTTTCAGTCACCCTTGCCTGAAATTTTAACGACTGTGCCCTTTTGAAACTCAACCATTTAAGCAAATGGTATATCATCTTCCATTTATTATGTAACCGCAGGCTTACGCTTGAGTCCACAGTTAACTTTATTGCCACCTTCAAAAGTTTATTATAATGTTGTAAATTTTTGCTTCTTGGGGTTAGCACACTTACGAAGTGCTTCACAATTAGGATTCAGGAATGAAAGAAATTCTGTAGGAAGCGATTGGGATTTAATGATGTGGCATACCACGGGTTCTGATTTCAAAGAATGATATTACAGCGGTTACACAGCAGTTATCTTCATGATTTTCCAGGGATAATTGTGTGGAGAATATGGCTGACAACAAGATCTTCCTGACAACTTCAGCACAGGCAGGACTAATTGAACATCCTACCCTTCTTTTCTTTCCTTTCCCATTATGTGCTTTGTAGGTAACAACAGAACACATTTGTGTTTGTATTACAAGGAGGAAAGAATGCCTAAGGGGTTCACTGTAAAAGTTTTGTTCTGTCTAATGAAGTGAAAAATGAAAATGCCTGAAGTTTCCTGCAACATAATAGTAGCAGTAAAAACCAAGTGAAAAGTCTTACCCCAACTCTGTTAAGATGGTTTCTGCTGTGAGAGTACTTGAGAAGAATGTGCTAAACGGCTTGATATTTTTGTAGGAACCCCGGAGCGAAATACAGTTTGCAAAAGATGTCCAGATGGGTTCTTCTCGAATGAGACATCATCCAAAGCACCCTGTAGAAAACACACGAACTGCAGTGCATTTGGGCTCCTTCTAACTCAGAAAGGAAATGCAACGCATGACAATATATGTTCTGGTAGCAGTGAATCATCGACTCACAAATGTGGAATAGGTAATTATGTTTCAAAACATCAATCTTCGTACCACCTCTGGGATGAATACAAGACCCTCTGGTCCTTCTTAGTTAAACTTCTATTTCCCCTTTCTTGAATTTTAACCAACTGAGACTATTCTCTGTGCATCCTTGCTAAAGCCACAACTCAAAAATCTTTCAACAAGTCTCCATCTTCCTATTATAGTGCTCCAAACCCTGACTTTCACACTTGAATCACGTTACCCACAGAAAAGGGGTGGAGTGGCACCCCACTCCAGTACTCTTGCCTGGAAAATCCCATGTATGGAGGAGCCTGGAGGGCTGCAGTCCATGGGGTCACTGAGGGTCGGACACGACTGAGCGACTTCACTTTCACTTTTCACTTTCATGAATTGGAGGAGGAAATGGCAACCCACTCCAGTGTTCTTGCCTGGAGAATCCCAGGGACGGGGGAGCCTGGTGGGCTGCCGTCTCTGGGGTCGCACAGAGTCGGACACGACTGAAGTGACTTAGCAGCAGCAGCAGGAGCAAGATTATGCTGAAGGTCACATTATGAATCTGAGTTGCAGAATGTTTTTAAGCTTTGCATTTTTATCACTTTTAAACACATCTGTATCACTAGCCAAAGTATAAACTGGCAACTAAGAAGCCAAGTACTTGGGAGCACTGGGATTGGATTGTGTTAGTTGCTCAGTCATGTCCAATTCTTTGCGATGCCATGGACCATCCCAGCCCTCCAGGCTCCTCCGTCCATGGGATTCTCCAGGCAAGAATCCTGGAGTGCGTTACCATTTCCTTCTCCAGGGGATCTTCCTGACCTAGGGATCAAACCCAGGTCTCCCACATTGCAGGCAGAGTCTTTACCATCTGAGCCACGGTGACATAAATAGATGCCACGGTGATATAAATAGATGACAAATTAGAAGGGCAATACTGGCTTTGTTACCTGTGGTATTGCTGCATCTATTGCACAGAAATACTGAGTTCCTGTATATGTCTTATTTAAACTCTATTAAGGAAGGGTCACTAACTCCAAGTTCAAGGTATCTGAGTGTATCCCATGTCAGTGATGACGCTAATCAGGTTGGTGTCCTCATCTTGTCACTCCTGCCACCACACTAATCGCAGACCTCCTACTAAGGACTCATCACACCAAGGATAACTGACTTTTAATATTTAATCAGCTTGACTCTCTTCAAACATCTTTTTGTGCAACATAGATGTATATAAACGCCCGACTCCAGTACTCTTGCCTGGAAAATCCCATGGATGGAGGAGCCTGGTGGGCTGCAGTCTACGGGGTCGCTAAAAGTCGGACACGACTGAGTGACTTCACTTTCACTTTTCACTTGCATGCATTGGAGAAGGAAATGGCAACCCACTCTAGTGTTCTTGCCTGGAGAATCCCAGGGATGGGGGAGCCTGGTGGGCTGCTGTCTATGGGGTCACACAGAGTCGGACACAACTGAAGCGACTTAGCAGCAGCAGCAGCAGATGTATATAAAACATAGAAACATGGATTGGGACATTTAAGATTTAAGCCTGGTTACAACATTTTTTCTATTTTATAAAAATCTTAGCTAAGTCATTCATCCTGTCTGCTTTCTTATTAAATGATGGAATGTGGGGAGGGATGGTAAAAGGAGTGACCTCTAACTTTAACATTCTCTTTAATCCACTTATAATTTTACTTCTATCACTCCTTGAACACTTACTATTTGCCAGACACTTTTGCTATATGGGTTTTAATCTTTACAAAAACACTGTGAAGTTTGTTCGTTACTGTATGAACTTGAATGGCAGAGTCAGGATTCAAACCCAGACCTAACGAATCCAAAGACAGACTCTTAATCCCCAGGAGAGACTAATGCTACCCAGACACTCAGCTTATTGGACCTTTTTTCTAAATGACAAATTTTTGTGTTTGATTATTTTCCCACTTAATGTATGCTTTTACTTCTGTATCCATCCTTATTCTCAAAGGTACTATGTGTATGTGTGTGTGCAGAAAATAATATGCTATTTCAGGTTACTTTTCAGGCTTTCTTAAAGACAATGATTTGACATTGGTCTTGAAGTAACTTTTAGATGCCAGGTAAACCTGTAACACATTAAGATATGTTAATATTATACTGCTGCTGCTGCTAAGTCGCTTCAGTCGTGTCCGACTCTGTGCGACTCCATAGATGGCAGCCCACAGAATTTTTACTGTAATTTTTTATAGCAATACTATATTCTGATTAGACATTTAGTAAACTCTTCCCCTCCAAAATATTCTAAAAGAATATTTCATTGGACCGAGCTGGATTGGCANACATTAAGATATGTTAATATTATACTGCTGCTGCTGCTAAGTCGCTTCAGTCGTGTCCGACTCTGTGCGACTCCATAGATGGCAGCCCACAGAATTTTTACTGTAATTTTTTATAGCAATACTATATTCTGATTAGACATTTAGTAAACTCTTCCCCTCCAAAATATTCTAAAAGAATATTTCATTGGACCGAGCTGGATTGGCAATCTGCCATTCAGTTCAGTTCAGTTCAGTTGCTCAGTCATGTCCGACTCTTTGAGACCCCATGAATCGCAGCATGCCAGGCCTCCTTGTCCATCACCAACTCCCAGAGTTCACTCAGACTCACGTCCATCGAGTCAGTGACGCCATCCAGCCATCTCATCCTCTGTCGTCCCCTTCTCCTCCTGCCCCCAATCCCTCCCAGCATCAGAGTCTTTTCCAATGAATCAACTCTTTGCATGAGGTGGCCAAAGTACTGGAGTTTCAACTTCAGCATCATTCCTTCCAAAGAAATCCCAGGGTTGATCTCCTTCAGAATGGACTGGTTGGATCTCCTTGCAGTCCAAGGGACTCTCAAGAGTTGTCTCCAACATCACAGTTCAAAAGCATCAATTCTTAGGTGCTTAGCTTTCTTCACAGTCCAACTCTCACATCCATACATGACCACAGGAAAAACCATAGCCTTGACTAGATGGACTTTTGTTGGCAAAGTAATGTCTCTGCTTTTAAATATGCTATCTAGGTTGGTCATAACTTTTCTTCCAAGGAGTAAGCATCTTCTAATTTCATGGCTGCAGTCACCATCTGCAGTGATTTTGGAGCCCAAAAAAATAAAGTCTGACATTGTTTCCACTGTTTGCCCATCTATCTCCCATGAAGTGATGGGACCAGATGCCATGATCTTCGTTTTCTGAATGTTGAGCTCTAAGCCAACCTTTTCACTCTCCACTTTCACTTTCATCAAGAGGCTTTTTAGTTCCCCTTCACTTTCTGCCATAAGGGTGGTGTCATCTGCATATCTGAGGTTATTGATATTTCTCCCGGCAATCTTGATTCCAGCTTGTGCTTCTTCCAGCCCAGCGTTTCTCATGATGTACTCTGCATATAAGTTAAATAAGCAGGGTGACAATACACAGCCTTGAAGCACTCCTTTTCCTATTTGGAACCAATCTGCCATTAACAGCAGGCAATAGAAGGTTGATTTTATGCAAATTTTTATTTTAGCATGCAATATTCTGGAAAACGCAACCGTGTTGGGTTTTGTCCTTTTTTTCTCTATCTCCCTCTCCCTTTCCTTCTTCTTCTTCTTATTATTATTATCCATTAGCTATCCAAGAATCCAGTTATTGAGTGAAAGCAAAAGTGTGAGTCACTTAGTCATGTCTGACTCTCTGTGATCCCATGGACTGTAGACCAACAGGCTCTTCTGTCCCTGGGATTTTCCCAGGCAAGAATAATGTAGTAGGTTGCTATTCCCTTCTCCAGGGGATCTTCCCTACTGAGGGATTGAACCCAGGCTTCCTGCACTGCAGGCAGATTTGAGCTACCAGGGAAGCCCAAATTATTGAGTAAATCTTCTTAATCTTCCTACCTTCCTTTTAGACATGACCCTGTGTGAGGAGGCATTCTTCAGGTTTGCTGTTCCTACAAAGCTTACCCCGAATTGGCTCAGTGTCCTGGTAGACAATCTGCCTGGCACCAAAGTAAATGCAGAGAGCATAGAGAGGATAAAACAGCGACACAGCTCACGAGAACAGACTTTCCAGCTGCTGAAGTTATGGAAGCATCAAAACAAAGACCAAGATATGGTCAAGAAGATCATCCAAGGTATGGTAGCCTGAACTAAACAACTCAAACAGAAATCAGAACACCTGCTCATCATACAACAGAAATGAGACTATGTACCTGTTGGTTTAGTTGTGTGGATACTGTTTCCCTTTGGGAATTATTATTGGACTGAAATAGTTTTCAAATGATAGAAGAGAAGCTGTTCCTAGATCAGTCATGCGAGGTTTTATTTTCACCTTCTCTACTCTCCAATTTTTCAATTGTCTCTCTGGAAGGACAGAAAATACATTTCAAGTGTAGGAATAAACCTCAGGAAATCTGACTCTGGATCCCTTAGCAGCTGTACGAGCATCCTGTCTGATATATCTAGAAGTTCTTTAACTATTTTAGATCTTACCTCGCAATTCTACCAAGAAACTATGTAGTATTTATCTGCTAATTCTCTCCAGAGCCTTAAGTGTCTAGGTATCCTCTCATTAATCCCCACAATACAGTCTATTTTAAAATTACCGTTTTAATAGCACATGTCTTGAGGATTAATGAGATAAGTTCTTTAAAGTGTTTGAGCTTCTTGGAGAAAAGTGCTATTTAAATCCAAGTACTCTCATGTTTTAGTTTTGTAAAGAATCTCCTTTTGAAACTTGGTGTGTGTGTGTGTGTGTGTGTATTATGATGGGAGTGAATAAAGAAATAAAGAAGGGAAAAGGAAGTAAGTTTCATCCAGAGTGTACTATAAGCTTTGGGATACACAGAAGAGAAAGTTCTGACTTGAATTAGCATTGGGAGGACATTCTGGAAAAAAATGGCAGGGGTGGTGCTTTCATGATGCTATGTTAATGAGAAATCCATTCTGCTCTTCATGTGGAGTTAAATGATTGAGGAATCCTACACAACTCTAAAGCCTCAAACATCTGAAACTGAGGCAACAAATTTTAGGAGACTAACATCTTTGACAGTTGAATGCTTTCACTTGTGCAGAGTAAACTTGTCTTCTGTTTTTGGCAAACAAAATGTACTCTTTGAAAGTATAATTAGCCCTGAGGCAGAAAGAAAGGGAAGTAGAGAAACAGAGACAGAACTGGATGGGACCGAATTCCTTGCTTTATAAATGAAGACATTTTAGCCCAGAAAGATGAAGGGACTTGCCTTAGGTCTTACAGATACTAAATGACTCATGCCATCAGCAGAAACATTACTTACTCCGTCTATGTTTATGTCCTAGCTCATTACCAAAATATTCTCTAGGTCATGTGTATCCTACTGTTCTTTGGCCTCTGGTGTTATTTATTAAAGACTATTTGAAGGAACTAATTTATCAAATAGCACATATATTGGTATCAATTAGTGAAAGTTTATATTACGAAATAGCTAATTGTATTTTTTCTAAAATGTTACGCTTTTCATTGCTTCAGATTTTCTTAGAAAACTGAGAGCAATGTGTCTCTAGTTTCTTACTGTTATTTTCCAAATGTGGGCTTTTCACAAAGCTGTGCTGGATGCCGAAAATACAGAAAGCATATTATTCTATTGTAACACAAAATAATATTGAACTCAGTTCTCAGAAATAACTAGCGTGCCTTGAGCCCTCCCTCAAAGGAAAAGAAGAGGTCAGCCTTTAAATTATGAAATGCTGCGGAACTCCCTGTTGCCTCGGGGGAGTTCTATAGTGGCTTTAGATAGACTATGTGAATGAATGTCCCTGTGTTTCTGCTTCATTCAGATATCGACCTCTGTGAAAACAGCGTGAGGAGGCATATTGGACACATGAACCTCACCTTTGAGCAGCTTCTGAAGTTGATGGAAAGCTTGCCGGGGAAGAAAGTGACGACAGAAGACGTTGAGAAAACAGTGAAGACGTGCAAATCAAGTGAGCAACTCCTGAAGCTGCTCAGCCTGTGGAGGATAAAAAACGGCGACCAGGACACCCGCAAGGGCCTGCTGCACGCCCTGAAGCACCTGAAGACGCACCACTTCCCCAAGACTGTCGTTCAGAGTCTGAAGAAGACCATCCGCTTCCTTCACAGCTTCACCATGTACAGGTTATATCGGAAGCTGTTTTTAGAAATGATAGGAAACCAGGTCCAGTCATTAAAGATAAGCTGCTTATAACCGGAAATGGTCGCGGAGCTGTTTCCCCACCATGGACCAGATCTAATGAATGAGTAGACTGTTTCTCAGGCTCTTGAGGAGGGAACAATGATTTCTTTCTCATCACCAACGACTGGCTTTGACCCCAGGGCCCAAAACGAAACTATGGTGTGGAGAAAGAACTCTTATCTCTCCCCCAATTATAATAAACCCCAAATTGTTTATCCAGCAGACACATCTGGTCCAGTATCTACTGACTCTATTTTCTCTTGTTACTGCTTGCAAAATTCAACTGGAAAGAAGAAATGAGACTCCATTGTTCCTTACTAAATATCAGAATGTCTAATTTAAATAGCTTTGAGATTTCAGCTGTACTAGAGGCTTTTATTTAAAAGCCTTTTTTTCTCTGTAAAAGTTACTAATATATCTGTAACACTATTACAGTATTTGCTATTTATATTCATTCAGATATAAGGTTTGTACATATTACCATCCTGAAGGGAAACTGTGTAAGACTTAATTTTAGAAAGAAAATATATATATTCTGTTTATTATTATGACACATGAAAGAGATAAAAAACTATATTTTTAACAGAATGTTTGTAGCATTTCCTAATAAGTACTGCCATTCTTCCTGTGTAGAGTATTTTTGTAATATACTTTTACCTGTATAAGCTGTAATACCATTTTTTAGAAAATGCATTCTGTAGTCAATTGTTTAATGTTGGAAAGTGTATGAAATATAAGTTATCTGAATATTAGATGCTCTGAGAAATTGAATGTACCTTATTTAAAAGATTTTATGTTTTTACTACATAAACAACATCATTAATTAAAGTTTTCAAATTATTTTTCATTGCTTCTCCTCTTGCTTTTATTTGAATGGGACATGAATGGATCTGAGGTTTCACAGTTTTTCCTTTCTTTTATCATCAGGACCATTTGGGAACACTGTTAAAAATGCAGATTCCTGGGCCAATTTTTTGAGAAACTCTAGGGAGGAGGGCAGAAACCTGCATTTTTAACATGCTCCAAAGTACTTTTTACTACACGTAAGCTGAAGAATTTCTGAAGTCAAGTTTAGTAAACAGTTGACACAAGCCACTTATAACTGCTGCCACTAGCATCAAGAGACCAAACTACATAAGTTCTTTTGGTTGCCAGTAATAAAAACGTGTGGGCTTCCCAGCTGGCTCAGTGGGTAAAGAAGCTGCTTGCCAATGCAGGAGACACAGGAGATGTGGGTTTGATCCCTGGGCCAGGAAGATCCCCTGGAGGAGGGCATGGCAACCCATTCCAGTATTCTTAACCTAGAGAATCCCATGAACAAAGGAGCCTTGTGGGCTACAGTCCATAGGATCACAAAAAGTCCAACATAACTGAAGTAACTGAGCAAGCAGGCATGCACTAGAAACTGGCGCTATTTAAGAAAACATTAAATGGAAGGGTGATGTATTTGGTTGAGTGGTACTCCCACCCCAAACTATGTTTATACCATATTCTCCAGAATCTGTCAATGTGCTTTAGAAAAATCATCTTTCTTTGTACATGTAATTAAGTTGTCTTGAGATGAGAAAATCATCCTTGATTATCCAAGTGGGACCTACATGCAGTGGCAAATGTCTTCGTAAGAGACACAGAGCAGAAAGACAGAAAGAAAGACAATGTGCAGTCAGAGGCAGAGATGGGAGTGATGTGGTTTCAAGCTAAAAAGCAATAAGCTAGGGAAGAGAGGAACACTTTCTCTCTGAGAGCCTCTGTAGGGAGTACGCCCTGCTGACATCCTGAGTTTGGACTTCTGGCCTCCAGAACTATGAGAGAATTCACATCTGTTGTTTTAAGTCACCCAGTTTGTGGTAATTTGCCACAACAGCCATAGGTACTAATACAGGTTGTATCTAAGCCTCAGAAACAGTAGAATTAAGAAATCTCTGGGCCCCTGGGTGGCAGAAGTTGCTATACTTTCTCTTAGTCTTATATTTCTGTATCTTTTAGTTCTAATTTCTAATTCCTAGCAGAGAGACCCTGGTTGTTCAAATGGGAACTGGTGTAAATACATGGCCAGTGAGGGTCTGTCTTCATCAGCTTCAGTTCCTAAGAAGGGGATATCACTGTGAATGGGGTCCACACCTCATCCTTTCACAGTCTGCCTATCTCTTTCTGTCACTTTACTAAGATTTAGAATGCAACACCTACATTACAGGTGAAACCTTAATGTAGGTCAACCCTCCCTTTGTGAAATCAGATCATTATGGCTGCTTTGACAGAAGGGTTATTGTTGTTTAGTTACTAAGTTGTGTTGAACTTTTTCGTGATCCCTATGGACTGTAACCCATCAGGCTCCTCTGTTCATGGGATTTCCCAGGCAAGAATATTGGAGTGGGTTGCTGTTTCCTTCTCCAGGGGCTCTTCCCAACCCAGGGACTGAACCCACGTCTCCTGCACTGGCAGATGGATTCTTTACCACTGAGCCACCAAGGAAGCCCTTGACAGAAGGGTTCAGTTCAGTTCAGTCGCTCAGTCGTGTCCGACTCTTTGCGACCCCATGAATCGCAGCACGCCAGGCCCCCCTGTTCATTACCATCTCCTGGAGTTCACTCAGACTCAAGTCCATCGAGTCCGTGATGCCATCCAGCCATCTCATCCTCGGTCGTCCCCTTAATCCCTCCCAGCATCAGAGTCTTTTCCAATGAGTCAACTCTTCTCATGGTAAATGTCACACAAGCTAATAAATCTGGGGAAATAAATGGCAGAGGTAAAGTCAAGAGGCTCAAGCCTGGAGAATTAGTGTTCCAAGCTGCAATCCTGGGAGTGGAAATGTGGAAATTAAGTGCTGAAGGCATAAGTAGGAGGACAGGGGTTAACTAACAGCCAGCGTGTTGCCTTCAGAAGCTCCAGTTCCTCCACCAAAGTTCTTGTGCACAGAAAATGAAATGGCCTCATACACATCAGTTAAGTTTAAGAAACGTTTGGAAGTTTAATGGCATCAAGTATAAATCCTTTAAGTGCTAATTTGATTGGATTCCCTGCTTGTTCCTTTGGGTTGAGTCTGCCTCAAGCTTCTCATCCAAGGGAAATATAATATGTAAATTCATGTCAGTTTCTCTCTTTTTTTAACTTTTAATTTTAAAATAATTTTAGACTTACAGAATCATTGAAAATATTGTATAAAATATCCCCAGTAAGCAATTTTGTAAAATACACCTCAATTTCAGTCTGTCTGTTTTCTCATGAACAGATGATATTATGGATTTGGGGGAAGAATATCACATAGGTAATTGTCCTTCTTACATCATACCAGGGGCAAATGATATCAGCATGACTACTGTTGATATGAACCTTGATAAAAGTGAATTTTTATATAAAATGTGACGCATGTATTGAAGTCCCTTTTTTTTTCTTTCAGATATATGATCATTCACTTGTTCCTATAGGATCTGTTGAAAAGACTAGCATTTCTTTATTTAATTGCCTTTGTGTCTTTGTTACAAATCAGTTGATTATATTTCTGTGAGTACATTGCTGGACTCCATTCTATTCCATTTATCTATCAGTCTGTCTTTTCACCAATACCACAGTCTTAATTTCTTCCAGTTTTGTTGAAATATAACCAACATATAACACTATATATAAGTTTAGGGTGTACAGCATAATGATTTGACATATACACCATGAAATGATTATCACAAGTGTAGTGAACACACATAATCTCACAAAGATACAAAATAAAAGGGAAAAAATTTTTTTCTTGTGATGAGAACTCTTAGGATTTACTCTCTCAACAACTTTCATATACAATATACAGTAGTGTTAATTATTTAATCATATTGTGCATCGCATTCCCAGTTCTGTGTGTGTTTAGTCGCTCAGTCTTGTCCGACTCTTTGCAACTCCACGGACTATAGCCTGCCAGTCTCCTCTTTCCATGGGGATTCTTCAGGCAAGAATACTGGAGTGGCTTGCCATGCCCTCTTCCAGGGGATCTTCCCAATTCAGGGATCCCACCCAGGTCTCCCGCATTGCAGGTTGATTCTTTACCCTCTGAGCCACCAGGGAAGTCCAAGAATACTGGAGTGGGTAGCCTATCCCTTCTCCAGGGGATCTTCCTGATCCAGCAATTGAACAGGGGCCTCCTGCATTGCAGGTGGATTCTTTACCAACTGAGATATCAGGTTAGACCTACATCCCTAGTACTTATTTATAAGTGGAAGTTTCTACCTTTTGACCATTTTCAACCAGTTCCCCGTCCCCCTACCTCTTACCCCATGCTTCTGGTAGCCCCAAATCTGATCTCTTTTCCTATGAATTTCTGTGTTTCTTTCTGAATTACAGTTAACTTACAACATGATATTAATTCCGGTGTACAACATAGAAATTGGATATTTCTGCAAATTACAAAATGATCACCATGATAAGTCTAGTTATCATCTATCACCATACAAAGATATCACATGATTAATATTGTGCACTTCGTCCCTGCGACTCATTTGCTTGGTAACTGGAAATTTGGCCTCTTAACCTCCCTCCCCTGTCTTATTCATCCCCATACTTCTCCCTCTGGCAAACACTTGTTAGTTCTCCGTGTCTATGACTCTGCTTCTGTTTTTTTGTTTGTTCATTTATTTTGCATTTTAGATGACATCTATAAGTGAAATCATATGACATTTGCCTTTCTCTGTTTTAATTCACTTAGAATATTATCCTCTAGGCTCATCCATGTTGTCACAAATGGTCTGATTCCATTCTTCTTGATGGCTGAATAATATTTAATTGCATATATACACCACATCCTCTTTATCCATTCGTCTATGGACAGCACTTACGTTGCTTCTATAGATTGGCTATTTTAAACTACGCTGCGATAAGCATATGGTGTGTGTATCTTTTCATATTGGTGTTTTTGTTTTCTTCAGAAAACTATCCAGAAGTGAGACTGATGAATTGTATTGTAGTTCTATTTTTAATTTTTTGCATACTTCTTTGCATAGTGGCTGCACCAATTTACATTCTCACCAATCGTGCATAAGGGTTCCCTTTCCTCCACATCCTCAAAACTTGTTATTTCTTCTCTTGATGATAGCAATTCTGACTGGCTCTCAAAACTCTTTGAAGTTTTGATTTTCATTTCCCTGATGATTATTAATGTTGAGCATCTTTTCATGTGTCTATTGGCCATCTGTATGTCTGTTTTTGGATAGAATGTCTATCCAGGTTCTCTGTCCATTTTTTAACTGATTGGTTTTTTTAGATGTTGACTTGTATAAGTTCTTTGTGCCTTTTTAAAATTAACCCCTCCAGTTCCACTGTCATGGGCACTGTTTTCCTTCTGCTAAAATTGTAAGGGAAGCCTTTCCATTAATCCAGTTATTAACTGCCCTAGTTTTGTGATTTGTTGTTGTTGTTGCTAGGTTACACGCCATGAATCACAGATTTCAAATCTCTATAGATACCTGTCTCTAAGGTGGCTGATGTATATCAAAGCAATGGCTGTAGGATCCTGAGTTTCTGGTGTTCCCTTTAGGTTGTGCCTCAAACTGGTTCTCTGTGCATATTCTTATTCCTCTAACAACCCTTGCCCAGAAGTATTTTTGCTGTTGTCATTTGAAGTTTCATAGCTTCACAGTGCAAGGTGGGAGGTACAATTACCGTGTTCTTTTTTTTTTTTCCCCTTCTTTTTATTTATTCATTTTTGGCTGCACTGGGTCTTGGCTGCTGTGCTTTCTCTAGGTGCAGTGAGCAGGGGCTACTCTTCATTGCAATGTGCAAGCTTCTCACTGCAGCGGCCTCCCTTGTTGCAGAGCATAGGCTCTAGGATTTCAGCAGTGGTGGTGCACAGGCTTAGCTGTCCCATGGTTGTGTGGGATCTTCCTGGCCTAGGGATTGAACCCATGTCCCCTGCATTGGCAGGGAAGGCAATGGCACCCCACCCCAGTACTCTTGCCTGGAAAATCCAGTAGACGGAGTAGCCTGGTGGGCTGCAGTCCATGGGGTCGCTAACAGTCAGACAGACTGAGCCAAAATGCAGTTCCATTAGCATGATGAAATAAACACATTTATAGGGGAAGGCAATGGCACCCCACCCCAGTACTCTTGCCTGGAAAATCCAATGGATGGAGTAGCCTGGTGG
>SJYX01021209.1:491801-510985 GCA_006410675.1 Oreotragus oreotragus | reverse complement strand
TGGGGTCACACAGAGTCGGACACGACTGAAGTGACTTAGCAGCAGTAGCAGCCCCTGCATTGGCAGGCAGATTCTTAACCACGGACCACCAGGGAAGCCCACAGCTGGTGATGTTCTCATTAAGGCCCGTAAACATATCTGTGTCCCTGGGTGTATGGCGGGGAAGGCAATGGCATCCCACCCCAGTACTCTTGCCTGGAAAATCCAATGGACGGAGTAGCCTGGTGGGCTGCAGTCCATGGGGTTGCTAACAGTCGGACAGACTGAGCGACTTCACTTTCACTTTTCTCTTTCATGCATTGGAGAAGGAAATGGCAACCCACTCCAGTGTTCTTGCCTGGAGAATCCCAGGGACGGGGGAACCTGGTGGGCTGCCGTCTGTGGGGTCACACAGAGTCGGACACGACTGAAGTGACTTAGCAGCAGCAGCAGCAGGGGTGTATGGCCTTCTCAGTTTTCTTGCCGCTCCCCTGGCTGCAGTTCTGGGTTCAGTACTTAATTCTGTGCTTTGTTCCAAGAATAGACTTTTCCCTTCTCCTGTTCCCTTTCCTTAGCTATCAGGACACATCATTATCCCCCAAAGTCCATAGTTTGCCTTAGAGTTCACTCGGCATTGGACATCCAAAATATTTTGTTTTTTCTTTTAAGTCTGAGATTTGAATTTAGTTTGGTTCCTTTTCATCATAAGCTTGAGAATGTCACTCACTCCAGCTCTCTACATCCTTCAGCTCTACACATTCTTCCCAGGAGGAAGTCAAAACTTGGTCAATTTTGTTGTTTAAAGACTTGATGTGAAAGACTGGATGGGAGTTAAAACTATCCTTGTGAGTGCAGTCCCACTATCTCCTCTTGTCCATCTAGAAACTTACACAAGGTGTGAAGCAGTTTTAATGAATTAGTATAATGGGGAAAAAAAAAAAAAAAGATTCAGGCCAAGGAACAGCTTTGAAATCCTTATTCTACATATGTCATGAAAAATTTCCTTGAAGTTTTAATCTACAAAACTGTGTTTTTCTATCCTATCTATTTTATTAAGCATCTAATTCAATAGGCTACCTTCAGTATTTTATTCATATGATGAAAATCTAATGTGTTAACTTATTGAAAAAATGTTTGAGTTCCAAATTAGAGTTCTCAACACAATATACTTTATACCCAGGTTTACACAAGTTGCAAGCCATCACTGCTCTCGAGAGTGTAGACTTAGGTTGTTTTAATTTGCTAATTTTGAAACTGTCCCTGTCAAACAGAGAGGTATTCACATTCAGGTATAGAGATGAGTGTGAAAACAAGGACTTTAAAGATAGAGAACTCTACACTCTTCTTTACCAGTGCAGAAATAGCGCTGGAAGTGCGTGCGTGCTCAGTCACGTCCAGCTCTTTGCAACCCCATGGACTGTGCCTCATCAGGGCTCTCTGTGCATGGAATTTTCCAGGCAAGAATACCGGAGCAGGTTGCCATTTCCTACTCTGGGAAATCTTCCCAACTCAGGGATGGAACCAAATCCCCTGGATCTGCTGCACTGGCAGGCAGATTCTTTACCACAGAGACACATGGGAAGCCCAGCCCTGGAACTAGCTCCTTTCACAATACTGAGAACATTTGAAGACGTTTCCTAAGTTAGTGAAAGATGTTCAGTCATGTCCGACTCTTTGTGATCCCATGGACTATACAGTCCATGTTCTCCAGGCCAGAATACTGGAGTGGATAGCCTTTCCTAAACTGATACCCAAACTCACCGAGGAATAAACTTCTCCCATGCTCTTTCCTTGATCAAAGTTCATAACAGTGGGTGTTATCAGTTCAGTTAATATAAGTTGCTGATACTGAAAGCAACTGTATTCTCATTCTTTGACTTTCTTGCTGTTGTTTAACAAATTCCTCTCTCTTCACATCTAGGAAACCATAAAGCAGGGATTTATCAGTAATAATAGCGAGCAGTAATCATCTCTGTAACTGAGTTTAAATATATCTGTTCTGAGGATGGTTATAATATATTGGGAAGACAGGATATATACATGAAGGAATAACTGTTAATACCAGACAGGATACACTAAGTGCCAACTGAATTGTATAAACATGGCATAGTCATCACAAGTCACCTTTGAAGCCCAGAGAAAGCCAAGAAGAAACAGTAACTTCAGTTAGGTCACATACCCACATTTAAGCAGAGAGAAAAGGTAGGATATTTGAGATATAATAAATTGTACTGCAAAAGTCATAGAGGCCAAAAGGTACATAACGTGTTGAAGAAACATTGTCTATACTTATGTCATTTTATATAAAAATTCAAAGAGTAGCATTAAATATGTTCATAGAAGTTTATTTTAACCCTCAATGTGCTAGCAATAGAAAAAATTGCTTGATTAACCCCCAAATCTTCATTTTAGTCTGATAAGCACTTCCTTCTTTTAAGGAACTGCTCTCTCCCACCCTATCCCAAACTCATCATGTAGTTCCAGTGGGGGCTGATACTAATTCCTTCTCTTTCAACCTCTACACTTTCCCATTGCTATCGCAAGTTATTCAAAAAGATATGTCTTCTTCAGGATTTGTAATTTGAAGTGACTTGAATATTTTTTTCTGTCCAATGAAATAACTATAAAAATGTAAACCTAAAGCTACTAGAGGTCACAGAGAGAGAGAGTGTCAACTACAAATTAGCATTTACAGGAGCACTTGCCATCTATCTCTATAAGGATTAAATCAAGTGCTGCTGCAGATGCTGACTTTCAACACCCCCTTGAAAGAAGTTCAGGCTGGAGAGAAGAAATAAGGCACTCTGTGCTCTGTAAAAAACTGGCAGAACAAGTCTTCAGACAGTTAGATATTTTCAAAAGATGATTTTATGAGTCCAGTTCTCGTATCTCCTCATGTCTAGAAAAGCACTAAAATCCTTCATGGTGTTGTCTGCTTCTGGTGACTAGCAGTATCCTTTATGAGACTAGACGAAGTCTTTGGTAAAAAATATGTGCGTGATTGTATATACTCCCCCTTCACCAAAACCACATATATGCTGACCTCCCCACTGCCTCTTTGGAACAGTTTCTCAGAGCTATCTAAGAAGCTGTCTCCCAGACTGTAATCCTCATTTTGCCCCAAATAAAACTTAACTCGAAACTCTCATGTTGTACCCTTTTTAAGCTGGCAGAAGCTAACAGAGAGAACTAAGGAGAAAAGATAGGCAGAGAACCCTAATGATGATTAAGTCCCTGGTTCTAGCTACATTTTTTCTTCCTGATATTTAGTTTTGTGAACCACTGACTTTTCCTTCTCCCTCAAGCCAGTTTCTGTCATTCATAAGCAGGAGTCCTTATTTAGGTCCCTAAACACCGGACAAAGTTGTTTGGATTTGAGGAGCTAACAGTAGTGACTGTGAGTACTTATCCATCTGAGAATCTTTCAGTTCAGTTCAGTTCAGCCGCTCAGTCATGTCTGACTCTTTGCGAGAATCTTTAGTTTTATAATATTTACATATAAACACAATAGGAGCCATTGAGGTTTTAAGAAAGGTATTGATGTTTGCAAGGTAGCATTTCAAGATTATTCTGGCAGGAGCGTAGAGAATGGATTGGAGCAGAGATAGGCTAGAGACAATGAAAGCAGAAGAGCTGACTATTAGAACAGTTTCAGCCGTGAAGTAAATAGACAACACAGACTAGGCTGGGGGCCCAGAGTGGAAGAGGAGGTCACATTAAAGCATCTTCCATCTTTCCAAGAGTCATTGGAGGAACAGCCCCATCACTGGACACTTGGTTATGACTAATGCATTGGGATTCCTGGCTTTTTCCAAGTATTTAATACAAAATAAATTTCCTTGGGTTCTCTTGAGTCTTTTTCCAGGGAAATTCTACCTCATCTTTTGAGACACAAAAGCTTAAGTCATATTTCCACAAAAATCCTTCTAACTAACACAAAGACGTCTTCCAAACTGACATTTCTGTAGCAATTTTGGTTTTTTGTGACTCACTGATTTCAGACAAGAGAGGATAAACAGGACAGATCATGCATGAAACCTGTGTCATCCTTGTGGAATCATAGGTTTCTAAGAGACAAGACGAGGTCATCTGTTCACCTCTCATGTTGTGGTCCAGTCATTTCTAAACCATCCTAGGGAATGATGACCTCGAATTTAATAATTTTAAAAGTAATCTTATTGCTTAGTGACTTCCCTACAACATATACACATGGACCCACCCTGCCAACAGAACACAATTCCAGGACTTAAGAGCTTTCACTCTGAAATTGAAACTGGGAAAAAAAGGTTTCCTTAATAGAAACTCTTAGAATTTTAGAGCAGGTGGCCCCTTCTAGATTGTTCTAACTCAGTGTTTATCAGAAATAATCTAATCATAAGTGTCACGTGGGATGTTTATTCAAAATACACATTCCCAGCACACTTTCAGGATGACTTTGATTCCATGGGTTAGGAGTTGATGCTAGAATTCTTAATGGGCAATTTTGGAAATGAGTGTATTCTAACTGTTAAGGATCCCAATCAAATTGCACAGCTGGAAGAACTCAGAGCTCCTAAGACTCAGCACTCCACTACAATGTTCCTTTAACTTTGTGCTTCTCTGATGACATGGGAAACAGCTAGCTTTCCCTCTCTGAGTGCATTTAATCACTGCGTGGGTATCTATCATTCCACTTATCAAAGGACAGTTCAACTACCTCTTGATACTGATGTTAATGGCAATAATAACAACAGCAATAGTAATAATAATCTCTATCATTTGTGACATGCTTTCCTGTTATCCCAAGATTTGTGTCCATTTAGGTTCTATGTTTTGTAAGTGAAGTAAGTCAGAAAGAGAAAAACAAATATCGTGTAATATCCCTTATATGTGGAACCTAGAAAAATGGAACAGATGAACTTATTTGCAAAGCAGAAAGAGAGTCACAAATGTAGAGAAAAAACTTACAGTTACTAAGTCNAATGCAGACACAGGGAATGGGCGTGTGGACACAGTGAGGGGGAGGGAGGGTGGGATGAATCGGGAGACAGGGATTGACATATAGGCACTACTATGTATAAAACAGATAACTAACGAGAACCTACTGTATAGCACTGGGAACTCTACTCAGTGCTCTGTGGTGACCTGAATGAAAAGGAAATATAAAAAAGAGTGGATATACATAAACATATAACTTATTCACTTTACCGTACAGCAGATATTAACACAACATTGTAAAGCAGCTGTACTTCAACAAAAAATAATTAAAAACTAAGATGAGAAAACGATGTTCTATAAAGCCAAAAGCCAGGAAATCCTTGATCTATCCTCGATTTGCTATTGCTTCTACACTGACCTTAGAACTCACAGGAAATGCCCTTTAAGAACTTGCTAGGAACATAGCCCTAAGCTCAAGCTCATAGCAGACATCATCTCGTTAAATCTCAGCAACCTAATTCCTTAACTCTCCCCAATCCACTTGTTATATCATTTTACTAAGTCCTCTCAGCCCTAGCAGCTGACTTCCCCTGACATCCACCATTTTAAAAATTGAGACCTCTGTTATAACCTACTACACGCACTGGGTGTGTCACAGCTACCTCAAGTCCTCTACTTCCTACCACTGATCTATCTCGATTACACCTCTGGATTTTAGCTCAAGATGCCAAACGTCACTCCTGTAATAGGATGACAGTAAGAGTCCAAAGTCATACTTTTGAAAAACAGAATTCACTAGCCAGCAATCCAAGACTAATAGTTTTGTATGGAAAATTCCATCTGTTTTTTGTGGCACCTGGATCAGATTTTTCCCTCCTGCCAGGAGAATATGCCACTCAAAAAACTCTGCCTTGGATGATGACATGATGTATTCTGCCATTAAGCACTCGTGGTGAGGAAAGCATCCAGGATTTGCTTACTAAGAGGAGATGGCAAGAGAAGCAGCTTTGCTAAAGCCTCCAGAATAAATTTCTGTTTAAACCCAAACTATGAAGTTGAAACTGGGTATTAAAAAAACCTAAAGCCTGCACACTCACACTTGGGTATAACTGGTACTACATCTTTTCTTGATTATTGAAAATAGCCTCTGTTGACTAAGCCACATCGAGAGAATAAAGAATTTCATAATAAAGTTTCTAGAAAAAATAAAACTTGATGGAATCTGAGAATAAACATAAGAGATGATTCCACTTCAAAATAAGTAGCCATCTTTCTCAGAAGCAGGCCCATGTGAGTTAATGAACCTTCAGTAAAGGGAACGGACTTTAAAGTAAGAAACACCTGATTTTAAATATTGTTGGATTTTAATAGTCAACATGTGCATATAATATTTTAGGAATTATATCCAACGATTTAATAATATGTATGGTGACTGTATTTACTTCAATGGAATTATTCATTTTGTCTTAGTGACTGTTGTTCAGTTTAGCAACTAAACTCAGTTGCTAACTCACAACTCCAACTCTTTGCAACCCCATGGATTGCAGTACGCCAGGCTTGCCTGTCCTTCACTGTCTCTTGGAGTTTGCTCAAGCTCAGGTCCATGAAGCTGGTGATGCCATCTGACCATCTCATTCTCTGTCACCCCTTTCTCCTCTTGCCCTCAACCTTGTTTTAGTGAGTGCACACTAATTTTGTACCATCTGTCATCTTGTGTTCTTACTTTTAGTTCATTTCTTGATTAACTGAAGGATGTTTGAATAGGTGTAGTAGAATGCATGAAGTGTATGTTAAAAGGTTGTTTTCCCGAGTGTGATTGTGTTAAAGAAAAATAAGATCTTGTAGGTTTGGCAGCTTGTTTTCAGTTTGAGGCTATTACAATAAAGCTTCTACGAATATTTGTATAAAAAATAAATAAATCCTGTCTCCTCTCTTAAGCAGTGTGATTGTTTTAGGGCTCAGCTTCTCTGTCTGCATAATCCATAGACTAAAACCTTAGAAATTTATCTGGATATCCCATGTAAATTTCTAACACAGTACATGGCAGAGGAAACAAGTGTTTTTTAAAACTTCACACAAAGGATGGGTCCCAATCATTCTGTGTGATCATTTTGATCAGGGAAATGAAATCATTTGACCAGGGAAATGAGAAAGGATCATTCCTCCAGAAAAGTATGCTGATGATTTGGTTCAAAGTTGTAACCACTTCACCCCCAAAATGGAAGACAGGCCGGTCACGAGAAGGCGGTTAAGGAGACACACAGGTATCCATAGGCCTGGCTTTTATTTTGAGCCCTAGGCTTTCTGGGCTTCACTGAAGTTTTGGACTGCTTATGACAGTGCTGCCGTGCAGAGTACAGACAGAACACCTGGACCTCAGATGGTTTGTGACAAATGCCATACACGTAACTGCAGGCACCATGGAGAGAGCAGATGCAAATACCGTGGAGATGTTCTCTGTTCACGTGCTCAGCAGAGATGGTGGACAATTACGGGAAGACCCGCTTTAAGACAAAACTCTACCCAGTCACTGACATCTGACAGGCTGAGTTAGCCTATTGCCAAAGTCAGACAGGTCTTTGAGTGTTCAGGGAAGCCACATCAATCACTCTGACTTCCTTTTGATGAATCTGGATAAAAGAAAATCTCTCTCAAAGAACGATTCCAGTTGGAAATAATCTTAAAGGACAGAAGAAAATAGCAATCACTGTGCATCTGTCATTTGCCAAGATCTTATCTTTTTATGTTCATTCCCTTAAAGGCTTTACAAATTAGCCCTTAATATTCCCATTGGAAAGATAAAGGGCCAGGGCCACAAGAGAATCAGTTATATGCCCACTGTTTCATAGCAAAGGAGTAACGGAGGTAGATTTTAAGCTCCATTTTGTCTTTAAAACTCTTGGTATTTCATTTTATCATACTGATCCAAAGATATGTGGGGAAGTCAGAGAGCAGTCAGTTAAGAATCAAGAAGTGGGCATTTAAAAGCTGTATTTAGTATATCCTGCATTTTCTTGCCCTAGTATGGAGGGCAAACTGGTTTCATGTAATTTTGAGTTTGGCTACAGACATTTATGTCATGTTTGTGTCTACTTATTCTGTTTCCAACCCAAGTGGGTGAACAGAAATTCTTTTTCAATTGATTGATTTTTGGCTGCACTGGGTCTTTGTTGCTTGGGCTTTCTCTTTAGCTGCAGCAAGCGCGGGCTCCTCTCTAGTTGCGGTGTGTGGGCTTCTCATTGCGGTGGCTTCTCTTATTACAGAGCACGGGCTTTCGGCGGGCAGGCTTCAGGAGTTGTGGCACATGGGCTTAGTTGCTCTGCAGTGTGTGAATCTTCTTGGACCAGGGATCGAACACATGTCTCCTGCATTGGCAGGCAGATTCTTAACCACTGGACCACCAAGGAAGTCTTGAAATTCAGTTCTGATGTTAACTAGCCAGAGGTAGCACGGACCTCACAGATTATGGGGAAAGGTCCTCCACAAGACTGCCTTGGCTTCAGAGGCATCCACTAGTCACATGTTTTAGGGAGTTCCCAGGCCACTCACACTTCTCACTGGCTATGAAGAATCGGTTCCTACAACCTCCTTAGGCTTGATAATTTGCCAGAATAACTTACAGAACTCAGGAAAGCACTACACTTATGATCATAGTTTATTATAAAGAATATTCCTAGGGGCAAGATCTACGAGGGTCCTGGGAGGACCATGCCTTCTCTGTGTGGAATCAGATGCATCACCCTCTCGGCACATGAATAAGGTGTTTACCAACTAGGCAGCTCCACTGTCCAGAGTTTTTATCGGGGTTTCATTACATGAGCAGGATTGACTGAACTCAGTTTCCAGCCTTCTTCCACGTCCCAGAGGTCAAGATAGCTCAAAGTCAAACACTAATCAACATGGTTGGTTGATCTAACATCCAGCCTCTATGCTAAAATTATCTAGGAGCCTAACATTTGTAATTATACTGGGTTGGCCAAAAGTTCATTGGGTTTTTGGTAAGATGCTATGGAAAAACTCGAATAAACTTCTTGGGCAACCCACTATAAGCATAAAAATGATACTCTTCATCAGTTAGGATAGTACAAAGATTTAGTCTCCTGGAATGAAGGCTGTAAAATTCTTTATTATATACCCTACCTTACCGGACCCTACTCTTCAGACTTGTTTTCTTTCCTAGCATCTCAGTTTTGTCATGGGCACCACCAACCACCCTTTAAGCCTGCCACATCTAAAAACTTGAAGTTGTCTTTGACTCTGTCTTTCCTTTGCCCTTCTCAGGTAGGTTAATTTCCCTTGAGCTGGTTTTCTTTTCCAGGTTTCCTGGATTCATTCCCTCCTCTCCATTTCTACTACCAGCATTGCCACTCAGAAATCAGACCCAAAGAAGCTTAAGTTGTCCAACTTCCTGAATGATCTGCCTAGTAACCGTTTCACTGACTTCAATCCTTCTTTCACAGGACTATCAAATCAATCTCTGCTAAACACCCCAGTAATTAGCAGTAATTTGAGTCACTTGTGGGCTTTCCTTGTGCTTCAGCTGGTAAAGAATCTGCCTGCAATGTGGGAGACCTGGGTTGGATCCCTGGGTTGGGAAGATCCCCTGGAGAAGGGAAAGGCTACCCACTCCAGTGTTCTGACCTGGAGAATTTCATGGACAGTATATAGTCCATGGGGTCGCAAAGAGTCTGAAATGACTGAGTGACTATCACTTCACTTCATCTGAGTCACTTGTGATACTTTAAAAACTATTGATGTCTGGATCCCATTCTTAAGAGACATGGATTAAATTGATCCAGGTATTAACCTGAGCAAAGGATTCTTTTTTGCTTTTTTTTCACAAAGCTCCTCTAATGGCTCTAATAAGGCAGCCAAGATTGGGAATTACTGCTGCAGTGAATTTAAAAAGAAGACAGCAGTCAAATTCAAGTTTTTTGGCTCCACTTCTAACTAATGGTCAGCTCTTGAACTATTTAAGCAATCATCTGGTATCTGTGTTTCTTTTTGGAAACTGGGAAGAATAATAATGCCTAATAGGGCAGTAAAGAACATTGAATGATATAATGCACGAAAAGTGTCTAGTGTAGCACATGACTCAGAGTGTGTTCCCACCCAATACTAACTCTAAGAGTGTTTCGTGGCCATTCACCTTATCTCGGAAACGATAAGCTACAGGGTTTGCCTGGGCATGACCAGCCCCTCTTTTTGTGGTCCTCAAAAAAAACATTTGTTATTTGATGGATAGGAAACAAGCAAGTGTGGCCAAACCACATGATTGCAGCTCTTTGAGCCATAAATCTTATTTTATTTTTAGTATAGCTTTGTCATATCTTCGCTTTCCAAGTATCTTTAACCAGTGTAATCTAGATGCATGTTAGAATCATTTTGGAAGCTTTTTAAAAATACCAGGCCCAGGGCCTGCCCCCCTAGAGATGTAAACTCAATTGGGACCCAGGCATCAGTGTTTTCTAGTTTTCCAGGTAATAGCAATACACAGCAAGGGATGAGAATCTAGAACCTGGACTAAGAGTCTACAGCTGTGCTCTGGGTATAGTCACATATCAGTAGCCACAGGTGATTGCTTCCAGGAACCCCACAGATGTCAAAATCCAAGGCTCTTCAAATCCCTTATAAACATAATATAGCACAGCACATTTACCCTTTGGTGTCTGTGAGTCTGCATCCATGAATTCAACCAACAGTGCAGTGGATTCAGTAAACACAGATTAAAATCACACCTGGGGGACTTCCCTGGTGATCCAGTGGTTAGGACTTTGCCTTCTAATGCAAGGGGTGTGAATTTTATCCCTGGTTGGGGAGCTAGTTCAGTTCAGTTCAGTTGTTCAGTCATGTCCAACCCTTTGTGACCCCATGAATCGCAGCACATCAGGCTTCCTTGTCCATCACCAACTCCCGGAGTTCACTCAGACTCATGTCCAGCGAGTCAGTGATGCCATCCAGCCATCTCATTCTCGGTCGTCCCCTTCTCCCCCTGCCCCCAATCCCTCCCAGCATCAGAGTCTTTTCCAATGAGTCAGCTCTTTGCATGAGGTGGCCAAAGTACTGGAGTTTCAGCTTTAGCATCATTCCTTCCAAAGAACACCCAGGACTGATCTCCTTTAGAATGGACTGGTTGGAAATACCCACAAACCTTGTGGCCAAAAGAAACAAAACATAAAACAGAAGCAACATTGTAACAAATTCAATAAAGACTTTAAAAATGGTCCACATCAAAAAAAAAGAAAATCTTTAAAAAATTGCAGTTGGTTGAATTAGTGGATGCAGAACCCTCCACAGGGGCACTGACTGTGCTTCTAATGCAAGTAGTAACATACATCTAAGAACGCCATAGTGAGTCTATTGATTGGGAGACAATGTAGTACAGGGAGAATAAAGGAGAGAAGCGTTTAAAAGAAGAAGAAGAAACAAGAAATAGGTAAGGTAAGGAAAAGAAGATAGTCAAGTACACCAATAACTATCTCTGGATTATTTATTGGCACTTACTGGCTTCCCTGGCGGCTCAGTGGTAAAGAATTTGCTTCCTAATGCAGGAGATATAGGTTCCTTTCCTAAGTTGGGAAGATCCCCTGGAGAAGGAAATGGCAACGTACTCCAGTATTCTTGCCTGAGAAATCCCATGGACAGAGGAACCTGGCAGGCTACAGTTCATGGGGTCACAAAACAGTCAGATACAACTTCGCAACTAAGCAACAACAAAACAATTAGTGTCATGTAGTAACTATGATCTTCTACCTTAATTAGGTCCTTAAGGAGAGATGAGTATCTCATTAAGGAGAATCTCATTAGAGGAGTGGAGACTCTGTGAGCTTCCCAGAGCATATACTCAAAATACATATCAGCAAGCCCGAATCTGGCTTCTGCACAGATTTGTTCTGTGGCTACTCAGGTAGGTAGTATTGGAAGATGTGTTAAATAAAGACTAAGCTGAAAGTTTGGGGTTAGTCCTTAAACAACCATAGAGAGGAAATTCCTTGCTCACCCTAGGTGGTACACTGTCACTATGGGGACTGCAGGAGTGTGAGTCAGAGGAAACAATTACTCAAGACAGTTACTCAATCTCCTAACATCCGGTGGCAAAGAGAGGTACTCAGTAACCTCAAGGTGACTCCCAGGCATGAAGCAGTCAATAGAACCAGTCAGGTGGCCTTGGCACAGAGAATTTTCCTATATACTGCAAAGGGATCTATAGCAAAAATCACATCATAAATTAAATTTTTATATCTTTTATAATTTTAAAATTCTTTCCCATTCATGAGTTTTTTTTGTATTCCCCCCCTACCCAGGGGAAAAAAATACAAAAAAAACTGTAAAACACATAGGTCAAATAATTACCCCCATACTTGAGATAAAGAAACAAGTATCAGGTAGTAAGTGACTGAGTTTTGCAGATAAAGGCTTCTGATCTTACCTCCTTTTGAATGTGACCCTTTTTAAAGAAAAGGATAATCAGTCATGCCATAGATGATTCCAAAATAAGCTATAAATATTTTAAAATGAATTATCACTCTGTCATACAGAGTGAGGTAAGTCAGAAAGAGAAAAACAAATATCATATATTAATGCATATATGTGTGATCTAGAAAAAATGGTATAGATGATCTTACTTGCAAGGCAGAAATAGAGACACAGATGTAAAGAACAAACATATGGACACATTTGGGGGAAAAGGGGTCGGAGGAATTAGGACTGACATATATGCACTATTGATACTGTGTATAAAATATAACTCATGAGAACCTACTATATAGTACAGGGAATTCTACTCAGTGTGGTGACCTAAATGGGAGGAAATCCAGAAAAGACAGGATAAGTGTATACATATGGCTGATTCACTTTGCTATACAGTAGAAACTAACACAACATTGTAAAGCAACTATACTCCAATAAAAGTTAATTAAAAAATGAAATATCCAGGTTCTGAAAAAAAAAAAAAAAAGCATCAGTAGGGCGCCAATAGGCTCCATCTAAGACAACTTCCTAGGAAATGTGAATTTGGAGAGGTATTTTGATACTGAATAATAGCAGTACTACCTTTCTGGGAAATGTAATTTCATATAAACAGCATTTTGCAAGCAGAAGGAAGTTATATATATATAGAAAACACACCACCATATACACGCTTCTGGAGTGAACATGAAATCTCATTTGCCAAATGTCGCTGTGTTAAAAGACACTTTCTTCATCGTAGCTGCTGATCGTTAAATATTGGAACGGCGGCACAATATGACTCTCGACACACATTACCATCTAAACCTAACAACTCTCCTGTGAGATGGGTAATTATTACAAGAATGTTCTCCGTTCGCAACGAGGAGACTGAGGTGCCCCCAGTCAGTGCCCCGCAGCCGGTGGACCGCAGAGCCATGATTCAGACCCAGGTCTTCCTGACTCCCAGCTCATGCTTTTTCCGCTGTTCTATGCCATCTCCTCAAAGCCCATAATTAAGCAAAATAATATGCTCTTCACAAATGAAAAGATCTCAAGCATAAGAGTGATGAGACAACATTCGGTTGATGGGCTTCCAAATGTGCGGCAGATCCTTTTTCTGGAAACCGCATTTGGCTTCAGGGGCCTCAAGTCCAGACAGTTTTGGTGACATAACTCAAGGTCTCCGTGGCTGTTGGCCTTGAGTCTGAAATAGCTCTGAGCCCTCCTGTCCCGGGCGTCTCCCCTGAACCACCCCCTCCCCCGCACCCTCCTCCCCCCAACTCCCACCAAGCTCAGACCGGCCGCAGGACCTGCGAGTGGCTGAGGAGACAAGCTCCTGGGGTTGGAGACAAGGTACACTGTGATCTCCTTCCTCATGCCCGTAACTATTTCCAATGCTCTCACTCTCTCCAGAGCTTATTCTCAGCTCCGTAGGGCTTCATGTTTGTTTGTTTTGCTTTTAGCTCTAAAAAGGACTCTTACCAGCAGTTGAAGACCTTAACAAAATTATTTGTCACTTAGAGTAATCCAGAGGGTGACTGACACTCTGCAAGGCGATGCTAGAAACCAGATTTTAAGTGTAAACTGCTGTGGTGTCTCCCCATTCTCATTCCTATCCACTTTGTTTCAGTCAAAGAGGGGCTTCCTTCAGCTCTGAAAGTCAGTCAGCAAACAGTACACCCAGGGTTCTCGTCACATGCAACTCAATCTTACCTTCGAGTCCTCGTAATTCTGCAGGTGTGGTATCTCTGCGTGTTGCCGTCTCCCCTCAGTCTTCCTCGGTCCGGGTCTTGTCTTCCTGGGGACCTTATCCTTTTCCTACCAAGGTTTGATTTCTGTTAAAAGGAAGCAATAAAATATAGTGAAAGGGGGCAATGGAATTAAAGTCCAAAGAACTCAGGCTCTGTTTACTTCCCTTTTCCCTCACATAGATGGGGTGGCTATGGACTCTTTTTCTCATATTATAAAGCAGAGATCACGCAATACTTGCCCTCCGTATTTCACAGACCTTCAGTAAGGATCAGAGGAAAAAGTAGATGAAAAAGAACTCAATAAATTAAAGGTAAATTCACATGTGATTACAGATTGTGCTTTAATAGAGCTCCCTTTGAAAGAGGGAGGCAGAACTGGAAGTGAAGTATTATATGGCGTGACGTGGTGAAGAAATGTACAGATTGTCTTTGGGGCCTGGAGGAGGGAACCTGGTTGATGTCTGGGGACATGGGTGCCAGGTTCTAGAAAGAATCCAGAGAGGAAGTCAGATTTAAGTTTGGCCATGAAGGTTGAATGCTCTTTTCTGAGAAAGCATAGGAGCAGAGGGCATTTCAGAAGACCAGCACATACAAACAGCCTCATGTATTAATATATATTTTGTATCCTAAATGCCAGGGATGGGGGTGGACAACAATACTTTGAAGCAGAAAGTGAAATAAGAAGAACTTTTTTTACTTTTTTAAGGGTGAAACATATGGTATTTTACTTAAGTTTTTGACTATATATTTTGACTTTACATTTTGTTAGAGTAACATATTGTGAAACATTTAAATTCAAATAACTAGTGTCCTTTTACCCATTTTGTCTTTTTTAAAACTGGGTTATAGTTGCTTTCTAATACTGTATTAGGCCAAGAGGCATATGAAAAGATGCTCAACATCACTAATTACTGATACTGTGCTGTGCTCAGTTGCTCAGTCATGTCCAACTCTTTGTGATGCCATGGACTATAGCCCACCATGCTCCTCTGTCCGTGGAATTTTCCAGGCAAGGATACTAGAGTGGGTTGCCATTTCCTACTCTGGTTATTAATATTTAGTGAAATCCAAATCAAAACCACACTGAGGTATCACTTCACACTGGTCAGAATGGCAATCATCAAAAAAATCTATAAACAATAAATGCTAGAGAGGAGGTGGAGAAAAGAGAACCCTGCTACACTGTCAGTGCGAATGTAAATTGATAAAACCACTATGAAGAACAGTATAGAGTTTCCTTAAAAACAAAGAAAAAAAAAAGAAACATATTTTAAAAATATTTCAGGGGCAGAAGGGTGAGGGAAACATGAGAAAATTTAACTGCTATTATTATTATGAGCGATTATCACCACATGAACCTTAATAGAGACTGAATAATGACTTGTCCAGGGTTGGCTTATCCACCACACAAAGGAAAGAAAGTGAATCCTGGAGCAAGACTGGGAAGAGAAAGAGACATTGGTCCTCATTTCAAGGTAAGGTGATACTCCTGAGTAGGAAAAAGCTTCCCTTCTAAGGAAGTAGAAAAGAAAATGAACCTGAGAATGCAAAACTGACCTCTGAGTCTGAACTCAAAGGTGTCTAGATAGGTTCAAGGACACTCTTCTGAATGTGCAGGGAGGATATCTTCTGACCCAGAAAGACAGTCACCAGTAGGAATGCAAGAAGGCACTTGGAAGGGACCCCAGAAGAAGAATGCACTTGGTTGTATTATCTCTGGGCCTTTGTATTAAATAGCAGTTGTACTTTCCCAGATTTTAATCCCCTTCAGTTATCCCTGAGACATCAGCCATGTCATGGAAACCTTATCAACTGGTCTCAGCTGTGCTGTGGTGAAATAAAAATGAAGCTCATCCAAACTGGTATCATAACAATACAGAGAGGAGTGGTGAGAATAATGGTGAGCATTTACTGAGAATTTTCTATGTGCCAGGAATGAAGTGTTAGGAGCTTAAGGGGATTACCTTATTTTCTCAAAATCTTGAGATTACAGAACCCTAGTTATTCTCATTTTACAGGAAAGAAATTTAAGGTTTAGAGTGGATAAATAACTTCCCCAAATCACACATCTGAGATGTGGGATTCTGTCTCTAGAGACAATTGTCTTTGCTACTACTCTTGATACTTCCAAGATGAGGCTCATAAGGGGGCTGGAGGCTTCAGTCCAAGGATGCGGTGGCCACAGCCAGCATGGAGTGGGTGGTGTCATGGGGAACTGAGATGGAGCACCCATTGGGATCTATTGCTGAATGATGGAAAGGCAGGCAATGACCCTCATAAACACTGGAAATGAGAGAAGACAAGGCCTGGGGCTTCTCTGAGAACCAGTAGAAAAATCAGGGGGCCTTAAAACACCAGTTCATAAAAATGAATAACATCAAGGGAGCAAACTGCTGCCTAACCTATGCAACTGTCTTTTATATCTATAAGACAGTGAAGACTCAGGAACATCCAGGTTGTCATTACATGACAATGAGTAAGTGAACAAAGAAAAAGAGGAGAATATTAAGCAGTGATGCACTGGCCCATAATCAAATTTCAAACTTGAAAATTTCTGTGAAAAGACTCTATTCTATATAGGTCTAAACAAATTTCACACTGAAAGCATGCTGTTTTCAGAGCTCTCTAACTTTATCTACTGTTCTGTTATCAACTCCACTGTTACTAATGGATTTTCTAGCTGAACTCAATACTTGGTGGTGTGAGAAAGAAACTGGTGGCAGCATCAGAAATTCCCTTAAAGGTAAATAACAACAAGGTCTATACTAGGGGCCTCATAGTTATGACACTGCCTTCCAGACCAGTCCCAAGGGGCCCTAAGTGTCTCAGCCAAGGAGTGTTACTCTCTCATGGTGAAGCTTCTCCATTTCCACCATCCCTGCAGAAAGTTCCACTGTTCACAGATGAATCCACCATTCGACTGTCTACAAATCAGGAAACACAACTGAATGTTAAGAGTGCTGCCACTCAAACTGTGAGAATGAAGATCATCAGCAAAAGAAGCATCTGGAAGCTTATTAGAAATGCAGACTGTCAGGCCCCACCCAAGACATGATGAATCAGAATCTCCACTTTAATAAGATTCCAGGTAATTTGTGTGCATGTGAAAATTAAGAAGCAGAACTCAAGATTGCCTAAGAACTTTAGGGACTTCCCTGGTGGTCCATTGGCTAACACTCCATGCTCCCAATGCAGGGAGTCTGGGTTCAATCCCTGATCAGGAAACTAGATCCCACAGGCTGCAACTGAGAGAATTAATTCTTAGGTAGGTTGATAAGAAGTCTGGGGTCCCTGAGAAAGAGAAAGGGGTCTAGGGCTCTCAAGGAGGAGAAAAGGGCAAACTTTTTTCTATATTTCTTAGTCACATAATTTTTTTTTTACATCTGGAAGCTTATTAGAAATGCAGACTGTCAGGCCCCACCCAAGACATGATGAATCAGAATCTCCACTTTAATAAGATTCCAGGTAATTTGTGTGCATGTTAAAATTAAGAAGCAGAACTCAAGATTGCCTAAGAACTTTAGGGACTTCCCTGGTGGTCCATTGGCTAACACTCCATGCTCCCAATGCAGGGAGTCTGGGTTCAATCCCTGATCAGGAAACTAGATCCCACAGGCTGCAACTGAGAGAATTAATTCTTAGGTAGGTTGATAAGAAGTCTGGGGTCCCTGAGAAAGAGAAAGGGGTCTAGGGCTCTCAAGGAGGAGAAAAGGGCAAACTTTTTTCTATATTTCTTAGTCACATAATTTTTTTTTTCTTTAAGCCCAAGGCCAGTGATTACACAACAAAACAACTCATCTTAAACTCTGTGGATCCTTTGGAGAAGGAAATGGCAACCCACTCCAGTACTTGTGCCTGGAAAATCCCATGGATGGAAGAACCTGGTAGGCTACGGTCTGTGGGGTCGCAAGGAGTTGGACACGACTAAATGACTCACCTTCACCTTCACCTTCAAGGATTATATAACAACAACTTATCCTGCTTGAGGATTGTTTCTCCTTCTTAGGAACCTTCTGACTAATCCTGATACCTTTGGGAGTGAGTCTGGTAAGATCTTTCCATTATTAGTTCAAATCCTGTCATCTTAAAGTGTAAATTGTGGGAGTGGGTCTGGTAAGACCTTTACAACCTTGAGACATTCTTTTGATTTACTGTAATAACCAATTGAAAAAGTATATAGCTCCCTTGCTAAGACTAGTGAGAGAGGCACTCTGTCCCCCTTCTGATGTCTATGTCAGAAGCTTTTTCTGTCCTTCTGCCACACAAAAGCTTTGACTAATCAAGCCTGACTTCATATCTTGAAGCTGAATCTTCTTTGGAGATCACGAATCTGACATCATTCACCATAATCTATCACAACTAAAGATCCTGCATGCTGCAACAAAGCTCAAAGATCCCACATATTGCAACTAAGAGCCAATGCAGCCAAATAAAGAAAGAAAGAAGAAAGATTGCTTCCCATCTTTAACTATCAGACACCACATAGGATATAGTATCCATGCTATATTAACTCAAGTAAGAGTTGGTGCCTCCCAATCAATTAATGAATCTATTAACTTCTTCATGTGTCCCTGACTCTGCTAAGCACTGTTGGTGAAATAAATAAAATCCTCCAAAGCAAGAACAACAACAACAAAAAGGCCAAGATAGGATTCCTGTTCAGTTCAGTTCAGTCGCTCAGTCATGTCCGACTTTTTGCAACCTCATGAGTCACAGCACGCCAGGCCTCCCTGTTCATCACCATCTCCCGGAGTTCACTCAGACTCACGTCCATCGAGTCCGTGATGCCATCCAGCCATCTCATCCTCGGTTGTCCCCTTCTCCTCCTGCCCCCAATCCCTCACAGCATCAGAGTCTTTTCCAATGAGTCAACTCTGCTCATGAGATGGCTAAAGTACTGGAGTTTCAGCTTTAGCATCATTCCTTCCAAAGAAATCCCAGGGTTGATCTCTTTCAGAATGGACTGGTTGGATCTCCTTGCAGTCCAAGGGACTCTCAAGAGTCTTCTCCAACACCACAGTTCAAAAGCATCAATTCTTCGGCGCTCAGCCTTCTTCACAGTCTAACTCTCACATCCATACATGACCA
>SJYX01021209.1:469153-490756 GCA_006410675.1 Oreotragus oreotragus | reverse complement strand
CATCTGAGTTAAATTCACCCATTCCAGTCTATTTTAGTTCTCTGATTCCTAGAATGTCAATGTTCACTCTTGCCATCTCATGTTTGACCACTTCCAATTTGCCTTGATTCATGGACCTGACATTCCAGGTTCCTATGCAATATTGTTCTTTACAGCATCGGATCTTGCTTCTATCACCAGTCACATGCACAACTGGGTATTGTTTTTGCTTTGGCTGCATCCCTTCATTCTTTCTGGAGTTATTTCTCCACTGATCTCCAGTAGCATATTGGGCATCTAATAACCTGGGGAGTTCTTCTTTTGGTATCCTATCATTTTGCCTTTTCATACTGTTCATGGGGTTCTCAAGGCAAGAATACTGAAGTGGCTTGCCATTCCCTTCTCCAGTGGACCACGTTCTGTCAGGGCTTTCCTGACAGCTCAGTTCGTAAAGGATTCCTGTTATGCATACTTAATTCTGTTGGAGAAAGAAAACCTGAATATGCTTAGAATGACTTTTCCAGAAAATTTAATCAGACTCTGTCACTGCCCTGCACAAAATAACTAGGGTTCCCCGTGGCCAACTAGACTCCTTCAGAGCATAAGAATCCTGTTCGCAGCTTGGTGTTTGCCTTCCTCCCAGCTTTGTCCGTGGTCACCATGTCTCCCCCAATGCTTTGCTTCTGTCACACTGAACTTGGTGAGGGAATGTGTTGCCCCTCTAGCGTATTTCTATTACCAATTCTTTTTATGACTGTCTCATGGGTACAAAGGCATCCAGTGAATGTACTGTTGGAAGAAATGAAAATGGCTTAGGAAACAGCTATACGTCAATGATGCAACAGATCAGCATCACAGCCTCCAACTCAGGCCCACCTCAAAGCCCTGGCCCATGTTTAAGCCCTAGGCTTATCTGATAGCTCAGTGGTAAAGAATCTGCCTGCAATGCAGGAGACCCAAGTTTGATTCCTGGGTTGGGAAGATCCCCTAGAGAAGGGAAAGGTACCCACTCCAGTATTCTGGCCTGGAGAATTCCATGGACTGTATAGTCCTTGGGGTTGCAAGGAGTCAGACTCACCTGAGTGACTTTCACGTTTAAGTGCCTTAATCTTTTGCACTGAGGCTTCTCCCAGGAATCATCTGACCCACCTGTGAAGTTCCATGGGTGCTGGAGGCTCAATTCTCTGCTTGGGATATTCTTCCAAACCTCCTTCATTTAGGAGACACCTACACATCCTTTGTATTTCGCTTCCAAGGTGACATCCTTTTCCAAATTATTTCCCCAATTGTTACAGAATATACAGAGTTCCCCTCTGCTATAGAGTAAGTCCTTGTTGGCTATCCATTTTAAATATAACAGTGTGGAACATGTCAATCCCCAACTCCCTAACTATTTCTCCCACCTTTCCCCCCGCCCCCTTCCCCTAGCTCTAAGTTTTGTTCTCTAAGCCTGTGAGTTTGTTTCTGTTTTGCAATTTGAAAAATAGTAAACACATGTATATGTATAAGAGAATCACTTTGTTGTACAGCTCAAACTAACACAACATTGTTAATTGATTATATTCCAATATAAAATAAAAAGTTAAAAAACAAATGTGACATCTCCTAGGAAGCTTCTTCCCTTCCCAAGACTGAGTAGGACTTTCCCATCTCTGTGTTCTGACTTTGTGCTTATCTCTGTCTTAGATCTTATCTGGTTGATTGTTTATCTTTGCTTACCTGTCTCTCCCACCTGATTATCACTTTTTCTAGGACAGAATCTTGTCCTCTAATGCAGGAATAGAATCAGTTATGTTTCTTTCATGCCTGTATTTCCAATGTTCTGCAAACACCTAGCACAAAATAGACCAGGGCTTTCCAACCCTTCGAACTGATCATCATATCCAACCATAGTTCAGTTCAGTTCAGTTCAGTCGCTCAGTTGTGTCCAACTCCTTGCAACCTCATGAATCACAGCACGCCAGGCCTCCCTGTCCATCACCTTCTCCCGAAGTTCACTCAGACTCACGTTCATTGAATCTGTGATGCCATCCAGCCATTTCATCCTCTGTCGATCCCTTCTCCTCCTGCCCCCAATCCTTCCCAGCATCAGAGTCTTTTCCAATGAGTCAACTCTTTGCATGAGGTGGCCAAAGTACCAGAGTTTCAGCTTTAGCATCATTCCTTCCAAAGAAATCCCAGGGCTGATCTCCTTGCAGTCCAAGGGACTCTCAAGAGTCTTCTCCAACACCACAGTTCAAAAGCATCAGTTCTTTGGCGTTCAGCCTTCTCACAGTCCAACTCTCACATCCATACATGACCACTGGAAAAACCATAGGCTTGATTGACTTAGTAAATCTTTAATCCATTTTCTTTTGATGGGCAGGGCTCTGTCCCCTCCCTGTTGTTTGACCTGGAGACCAAGCTATGGTGGATGTAGTGAAGATAATAACCCAGAGAAATATCAATAACCTCAGATATGCAGATGATGTCACCCTTATGGCAGAAAGCAAAGAAGAATTAAGAGCCTCTTGATGAAAGTGAAGGAGGAGAGTGAAAAAGCTGGCTTACAACTCAACATTCAGAAAACTAAGATCTTGGCATCCAGTGTCATCACTTCATGGAAAATAGATGGGGAAACAATAGAAACAATGAGAAACTTTATTTCTGGGGGCTCCAAAATCACTGCAGATGGTGACTGTAGCCATGAAATCAAAAGACATTTGCTCCTTGGAAGAAAAGCTATGACCAACCTAAACAGCATATTGAAAAGCAGAGACATTACTTTGCTGTCAAAGGTCCATCTAGTGAAAGCTATGGTTTTTCCAGTAGTCATTTATGGATGCAACAGTTGGAAAATAAAGAAAGCTGAGCACTGAAGAATTGATGCTTTTGAACTGTAGTGTTGGAGAAGACTCTTGAGAGTCATCTTGATGAAAGTGAAGGAGGAGAGTGAAAAAGCTGGCTTACAACTCAACATTCAGAAAACTAAGATCTTGGCATCCAGTGTCATCACTTCATGGAAAATAGATGGGGAAACAATAGAAACAATGAGAAACTTTATTTCTGGGGGCTCCAAAATCACTGCAGATGGTGACTGTAGCCATGAAATCAAAAGACATTTGCTCCTTGGAAGAAAAGCTATGACCAACCTAAACAGCATATTGAAAAGCAGAGACATTACTTTGCTGTCAAAGGTCCATCTAGTGAAAGCTATGGTTTTTCCAGTAGTCATGTATGGATGCAACAGTTGGAAAATAAAGAAAGCTGAGCACTGAAGAATTGATGCTTTTGAACTGTAGTGTTGGAGAAGACTCTTGAGAGTCCCTTGGACTGCAAGGAGATCCAACCAGTCCATCCTAAAGGAAATCAGTCCTGAATATTCATCGGAAGGATTGATGCTGAAGCTGAAACTTCCGTACTTTGGCCACCTGATGCGAAGACTGACTCCTTGGAAAAGACCGTGATGCTGGGAAAGATTGAAAGTGGGAAGAAAAGGGGACAACAGAGGATGAGATGGTTGGATGACATCAACGGCTTGATGGGCATGAGTCTGAGTAAGCTCTAGGGGTTGGTGATGGACAGCGAAGCCTGGCATGCTTCTGTCCATGGGGTCACAAAGAGTCAGATACAACTGAGTGACTGAATTGAGAGGCTTCTGTTGGAGAAGGAAATGGCAACCCATTCTAGTTCCTTGCCTGGAGAATCCCTTGGGCAGAGGAGCCTGGCAGGCTATAGTCCATAGATTGCAAAAAGTCTGACATAACTGAAGTGACTTAGCAGAGCCCTCTGTGGTTCCTTATGGTATTTGTAACAAAGGACTGCTGCACTGTGTGGGAGGAACTTTCTTGGGAGTCCAGGTAAAGTTATTTCTAATTCTGTCTTAGCATAACTAATTACTATCAATAAAGGGAAGAACAAAAATGAAAGGGAATATTTATTTGGTATCTATTTTGTGTCTGGTGCTTCATACATGCCCTTTCCCCAAATTACAATATTTTCTTGTGTCATTCCTGCAACTTTTCCAGTTCTGGAAATTAAAGAAAGAGAGTTTAAATGATTCTTACAAGTTGTACTTTTCCCCTCATATTTCACTGCTTCCATCCCCTTAAGCTCTCTGGGCTCCAGTTTCTGTACCCGAAAATGAACGGATTGTTCAAGATTACATCCTAGGTCTTTTTGGTTCTAAAACCAGTGAGTTTTTCTTGACAGTGAAATTTCTCCATCTTGAGACAACTTCATTTGTTGAAGCCTGTCTATTGATACAGTACTAGGTACCATTCAGTAATAGCCAAGTGAATGAAAGGACCGAATTTAATCACCTAGGTGGCTTTAGGTGTTAAGAAGGTTTGCTCACACTTCCTGAGCAAACCTTACACATTCCTGTTTCCTTACTATTGCCCATGTTTTGTTCTCTACTTATCCAAATTCTACTCCATCTTCAAAGTGCAGCTCATCCATGCAGGCTCCTCAAGTTGCCAATGAACCACTCAATAGGGTAAAAAGGATAGGAATGTACCAGTTGATCTAGGGATGGAGTCAGTACTACATAAACCTTGGAATGCTACATAATGAAGGAAGAACAGAATGGAGGAGGACTCAAAGAAAAAAAAAATGTTCCAAAGTTGCTCTTCCCTAGAAACTCTGGGCTTCAAAGGACCACAATACTGCCTTAGAAATAATGACTGGTATCTAAGTTTAAAATCTACATCACTTCTAGTTTTTGTGACTTCATAGACTTTCACAGCTGACCTCTGCTCTGCTGTCACATGCCATAAATCTGTTTGTACCCATCTCAGCCTTGAATAGTGGGAGAAGATTACAGGAGAAGACCAACTCTGTTTATTACATTTCTGCCTAAGGACATCCTGAAGAGGTCCAGGTCACTATGTATGCAAGAAGAACCACCAGTCTGTGGAAAGATTTATTCTTTTTAATGCATCTCTGTTCTTAGTAAGACAAGACGGAATCAGCATTATGTAGCCACAATCACAAAATTAAAATGCTTACTCCCATATATATACACTATTATGATCTCAGACATTCAGCACAGATGATTAAGGAATGTGTATTCTTGCCTGGGAAATCCCATGGACAGAGGGGCCTGGAGGACTTCAGGCCATGGGGTCGCAAAGAGTCAGACATGACGGAGCAGCTATAAACATTCTGGATCACCGTGACCTAAGAATCATAGTGATATACTGCTTCCGCTCCTTTTGTCCTCTGAAGGTTAGCATTTACCAGTTGCTCACCGTTGTATCCCTGACACCTGGTACAATGATAAAATGAGTCATTCAATAAATATTTGTTGACCAAATCCAACAATCAATGGACTCAACTCTATTTTTTCTCTATTTCTTCCCTAATATGACTGAAAATGTGTCATCATTATAATAAACACATTAATTTAAGGCTGGAAAATCTGAGTCATAAAATGGAAGAAACTTCTGTCCTCTGTGCTTTGCTAATGTTTCTGTAGTTATATTTGCAGATCATTTGTTTGTACATGCCTCTCTCTTCCACTGGACATGTGTTTTCTAAGGGAGGTGACAGTCTTACTCATCTGTGTATCATCAGCTTTCATTATAGTGTCCAGCACATAATACACTTTGTAGATGTTTATTAAATGAGTGAGTAAATATATTTCTGAAATAATAGCTGTGCCTACCTTGACTTCCCACTCATCCCTATCCTAGTTTTTTTTTTTTCTTAGAATTTTTAGATACTTCCTGTTGTATTTAGACAGGCAGCTTGTGGGAAATTTACAAGTAAAACCCTTGCTACAAAAAGGGGTGTAATCTTTTTAAAACTAATGTCATCTTTTTAAAACTGTTTTTTTTTTAAATCACAAATTTGTAAAGCTTGAAAGAACTTCATCAGCCTCAAATTCAAATAATATATTAAGAATCTTACCTAGCAATAACATGAAATTGGTATGGTATCATTTTTATAAAGAGTATATATGATAGATTAGAAAATGAAGACTTTGGAAAAAAAAATATGACCAATCATTACACAGGAGAAATTAAAGTGCCAGGAATCAGCATATAGAAAACACATTTCATACAAGCAAGTGGTAGGGATTGTGGGAGAATATGACCTCTTGTGCTCTGCTGACAGGAGTACAGACTGGTGATACCATTCTGAGAAGCCACCTAGCATTACTGGCTGCATATGACTACATCATAGAACCCAAGATCCTGAGTGAATAATCCAAAGAAATTCTCACACAGTCTCCATAGGAGCAAGTAAGAGTTTGGCAGGGAATCAGAAGCAACCAGCAGCTAGAGCATGAAGAGGTAAAACATAATTCACAAACCCCAGGAAATTCAGTATGACAACAGAACTTACAGAGGAGATTTTCATATAGCAATATGATGGGTCTTAGAAACACAGTACTTAATGAGATAGATGATACAAAACCATTTATGAAAGCTAATAATACATACACACAATATATATTTTGCAACAACACCTACAACCAAAACCAAAGCAGCTCCCATCAAGGATGGTAACTTATTATGGAAAGAAAAGAAAAATACGGAATGTAGTGATAAATGGGAATAAACAATTTTTTAAAATAAGAGGGAGTTCCCACAGCTCACAAATGTTAATGTTTTATCAGCTGATCAATATGATCAACTTCCAATATATTGGAAGTCCAAAAAAAAAAAAAAAGAAAGAAAAAGAAAAAGCCGAAACATGACAGTAAAAACATTAATACAAATTAAATCCATAAGATAAAATTCTCAATTAGAACAATAAAAGATTTATTTTACTTCAATAGTCTCATATTTGTCACTTATTCCAGATAAATAAAAATGGTTANGAAAGACAAAAAAAAAAAAAAAAGAAAGAAAAAGAAAAAGCCGAAACATGACAGTAAAAACATTAATACAAATTAAATCCATAAGATAAAATTCTCAATTAGAACAATAAAAGATTTATTTTACTTCAATAGTCTCATATTTGTCACTTATTCCAGATAAATAAAAATGGTTAGCACTGCTATTTAACTTCAATTCTAGATGTATAATTCATACAGTTAAGAAAAAAAAGAAAATCAAGGTAAAAAACTAGAAAGAAGGAGTATTTGTTATTTTATTGTATATTTGAAAAACTGAAGACAATTTAAAAATAATATTTTCAATTTCTTGAAAGTTTTTTTTGTAATTTTTCTATTACAGATAAGTAATTTGGCAAGAAGTTTGGGCACAAATTTTATATCTAAAAATTAGTAGCCTTCCTCGATAGAATCAAAATTAGTTGTTTTAAAGAAAAATCGCTTGATTTACGACAGGAACAACAAAAAAAAGCTTAGATAACTTAACAGTTTGTGTTAGTTGCTCAGTCGTGTTCCACTGTTTGTGACCCCTTGGACACAAGTAGCCCGCCAGGCTCCCCTGCCCATGAAATTCTCCAGGCAAGAATATGGAGTGGGTTGCCATTTCCTTCTCCAGAGGGTCTTACTGACCCAGGGATCGAACCCAGGTCTCCTGCACTGCAGGCAGATTCTTTACCGTCTGAGCCACCAGGAATGCCAACTTACAGAAGTCTTTACTATCTAAACAAAACGGAGAATTTCTTCAGAGAGACAAAAAAGAGACTTCAGCAAATGTCAAGGCATACAGTGATCTTAGATGGAAAAATCTGACAATTTTATAAATCCAATTCTTTCCAAATCAACCTATAAGTCTGGTGCAATTTTACCAAAAATAGCAACTCATTTATTTGTGAAACAAAAAGCTGATTTCAAAGTCAATGTAAAAGAATAACTAGGATTATCCAAGGTAATTCTACAAAAGAAGAATATTGAGAAGGGGCAAGCTTAAAACATGTTAAAATGTTGTATCAGGCAGAATAATTTACAGAATATATTATAGATACATGAATTGATAGATACAAAGAACAAAAAAATAACTCAAAAAATAATCCCAAATGTATATGGAGATTAAACACATGGAAAAGATACCATGTAAAATCAGTGAAGAACAGAAAGTTTATTCAATCCATGGTATCAGAATAACTGGATGGCCATCGGAAAGAAAAGTCTAATTGGATCAATAACTAAAAAAAAATCATAAAAAGGAGAAGAAGAAACCGTGGTAGCAATTTTTGATATATTATGTCTAAGTTGTGAATGTCTCCCCAAACTCATTAAAAACATTCCCTGGTGGCTCAGATGGTAAAGAATCCGCCTGCAATGCAGGAGACCCAGGTTCCATCCCTGGGTCGGGAAGATCCCCTGGAGAAGTGAATGGCAACCCACTCCATATTCTTGCCTGGAGAATTCCATGGACAGAGGAGCCTGATGGCTTATAGCCTATGGGTTGCCAAGAGTAAGACACAACTGAGCAACTNCAGACATGACTGAGCATGCATGCATGCACTTCTCTTAATATAGACCTACTAGGTTGTCCCTCTAGTCTAGATGCTTCCATCACAGATTTCACTGTGTATCTGGTAACATCCATTCAAGCTTCTCCTGTAAATTGAATTTACTGGGCCAGATGCCCAAACAGAACTTGATTTTATTTCCATCCCTGCACCCAGCCAGCCTCTTGAAATGTCAACTCTTTAAGTCATGGAGAAAGTACAAACTTTTCCCCAGGTGCTGGCTGCGTTCAGAATAGATATGGTCTCCCTTCCACCAAATCCCCCCTTTGAAAAATTTTTTCTGATCTCAGAGAGCCATATTTTTCCAACCTGCTGACAACATCTTTTCCTCTTCTCTAAAAACCTATTGTTTCCTTTATCATATTCAGATGTTTCATTCTTTCAAGATTTCTTGCTCATTTGTCCTTGGCCCCCAACACTCTCCTCTGTCTCTTTCCTTCTTCCTTACCCAAATATCTTTCTTGGCCAAGCTAACATCAAGGGGAGATAAGGGAAAGGGCTTCTCAATGCCTAAGAAACTTAGCAGTGTGCAACAGCTGGATAGACACCTATACACACACTCACGGTTACATACTATACCTCCTCCCAGCCTAACTCAGCTTACAGATGCTCTTACTAATGAATTCACATTAAATAAGCAGAAATAGTCTTCCAGCGTGCCTTTTCCCCTGAGAGTATTGTCTTCTTATTTCTATATTCCCAATCTCCCTGATTCTTGTTTAACTGCATCTCTTTTCCTCCTACTGTCATATGAATTCACAAAAGCCATGTAGAGAGCAAGATTTTGTTCCCAAGCCAGGACCCCCACATCCAGGACCTGCCAGATACTTTCTTGTGCCTCCAACGGCTTACAGTGTCACAGAGCTAGACTCACTTCAGCTTCCAGAAACAGAAGCCCACTTGTCACCAAGTTAAGAAAGCTGTAATTAAAAGGAAATGTTATAGAGTTCAGCTGTTCTGTGTTTAAACAGCCCATTGCACAGCATGTTCCTTCCCTGCGCTAAAAGGGAGAGAAGACGAAAGGAACAAAGCTAACCCACAATCCTTTGTGGCTTTGTCACGTATTTTCACACTTCTCAGGAGACTATGATTTCAACTCGGCCCATTCTGATTTACATACTCTCTGATGTGCATGCAATCTGGCTCACAGTCCCTGTCTCTTTATCCCGCTGACAAACATTTGTATTGTAAAGACCACCGTTACTACATACTCCAAACAATTCCTCTTTACTTCCAGTCTGATGGGAAATACTACCACCCACTTTTCCCCTGACTTAGACTAGGAAAACTGTTTTACTGGTAGGCAGTGAGCACTTAACCTCTCTCTGTTTATTTGTCTCACCTAAGGCGTAGAGAAGAGCAAAGGTGGTCTTTGAAAGTAATCCCCTGGTGGCGTAAGGTGGCATGTGGGTCCAGCTCAGCTGAAACACATCTGTGTGTTGCATGAGCATGAAGACAGCTGGGTCCTTAGTCTGTCATTGCTTCCTGAGGAATCTGGTTTCTTGCCTGCTTCTGTCTTGCAAGCTTAGACCTGTCCTTCTAGAACCTCACCCCTATGGGGCCATCCCCTACTAGGGTTCCATCAAGTGCGTGTGTGCTCATTCATGTCCCGGCTCTCTGCAACCCCGTGGACTGTAGCCCCCCAGGCTCCTCTGCCCATGGGATTTCCCAGGCAAGAATACTGGAGTGGGGTGCCATTTCCTCCTCCAGGGAATCTTCCCAACCCAGGGATTCATCCTGTGTCTCCTGCATGGGCAGGTGGATTCTTTAGTACTGAGCCACCAGGGAAACCCCAGGGTTCCATCAAGTAGGCAAGTTAAACTCTTTGATGGCACCCTGACTAGCATTAACCTCTCTGGGTCTTCTCTAACTCAATGGCCACGTTTCTTAATCACGGAACTCTCTCCTGCCCCTCCCAAGAGGGCTGTCCCATTTCTAATACAGCTCTCCCTCCATCAGGGCGACACTTGCTCAGAGTCATCAACAACATCATTTCTTCTCACTGGATCCCCGACAAGCCTCTCTTTTCTCCAGAGCAGCCATGTGGGCCATAGGAAAACACCTGAAGAAACTTTAGGAAAATAATAAAAATCTTAAAACTGCTTCAGATATTATTGTAAGAAAATTAATTTTAAACCAGGTTCTAGAAGGGATTTTCCTTCCTACCACTGTTTCTAACCTCCAGCCTGCTTCTCCTGCCTCCCATGTAAATATCCGTTTTAGCCCTGTACTGTGCTTTCTTCCTTCCAAGGCAGACAGTTATTCATGATCAAACCGCAGAAATAGTGTGTAGTATTTTCCCTCAAGTTTGGTGTGCACGCTGAACTTGAATGAACAGCTTGCAAATGACTCCCGTAATTCACTGAGATTCTGCTGCTCAGTGTTTGGGAAGCTTCTCCCATAGCTCGTCCCCCTTGATTGATATTGAAGTTTTGGTTCATAGTTTTACCATTGTGAGTAGGGTGGATTGGAATCAGAGCTAGGGGAAGGGTCTGGAAGTTTTTCTAAAGGAAAGCTGTGAGATAGTCACCCTGGGGTCTCATAGCCCAGAGAGATGGGTGATTCTTTAAAGGAAAACTTAACTGATTTATGGCCAAACACCCTTCTGCCCGCACATTCCAGCAGTAGCTGCTGGCTCCAAGTATTTTCATTCCCATCCCATTTTTTGAAGCATTTTGGGGACCCTCCGACTTCTGATGTTAACTTTAGAATCCAGTAGCGATCCAACACACCTCTCGTGGCTCTGTTTACTCCTTTGCACCTGTCTTGACCAAAAATGGTCAAAGAGAAACGTCCCGACATGAATTCTGTTCTGTGGGCTGTTCACAACCTCGCTTATGACCATCTCTGCCGCACGCCCCTGCAGCGACGCTCAGGCTGTGATTTCTCTTAATCCCCACGTTGTTGATCAGCCCAGCTGGCGGTGTCTCCCTCTCCCCACCCTGTGCTGAGCCCAGCGCTGCCGCCCCAGCACACTCTGGCTTTGCATGTTGTTACTGGCTCTGAGGAAGCACATCTTCTTTAAACAGGCACTGCTAGTGAAAGCAGACTCATTCCATCTAATAGGCTCACGCCAGATGAATTGGACGTGGGATCCGACGAAATGAAATCACCTTTCAGGCTAGAAGGGAGCCTGAGAAATGAGGCCTGGGGGAGAGAGACAGAGTCATTCATGAAATGGGAGGCTTAAAGTGGTAGGTTATGAAATTGCAGGAGGGTTGATGGTGAACTGATGGTCTAGATTCTGTGTCCCTTGTCAGAAATTCCTTGTAAAACTCAGGGACAATTTGGGGGACCTGGTTTTACATGAAATCTTGGTTTCACTAGGAGCAAAAGCCCTAGAAGTGAGCATCCTTATGATGCTCACAGTCTATGATGGATGGAGAGATACTCACAGAGTTTCTCCAGCTCACCATGATCTGCTTTCTCCTTGTCCATCTCCCCTGATCCTTTCAAGGTTTCTGGTCTAGAGTATTTGAAACAACAAAAGTGAATGGGGGACATACAACACACACATGCACGCACACGCAGGAAGAGAGAGAACTGCAAAAAATCACCCCCACAGTGAGTAGCACTCCCTGTGCGCTGCTCAGTATTTGATAATAACCAAAATGGGAAAAGCATTTGAAAAAGAATAGACACGTGTATGCATAACTGAATCACTTTGCTGTATACCTGAAACTAGCATAGCATTGTTAATCAATTACACTCCAGTATAAAATAAAGCTTTTTAAACTACCATAAAAGTAATCAAAAATGTTTTTTCAAAAAAAAAAGACTAATAATGCACACAGTCTCTATGCCATGTGTAAAATATGTAAATTTTATGCCACTAAGCATAATGATGATGTATTTTTGCATAGGGAGAGCCCTGAGGAAAATGTGGGCCTTAGGCAGAGAGGGAAAGGATATATAATTGTCCCACTGAAACTGGAAGGGAATCATTGCTTGCATATCCTCTAAGTTTCATTTTTATTTATCTTTAGAGCAAACCAAAGTTTTATCATTTGCAGAGCTTCCATTTGACATTGACCTACAAATTTTCACCTTCTAAAATAACTGGCCCACTCTTAACCCCCACCCCACAAAATCATGGTCCTCAGATTTTAAAAAATAAAAATCTTGGTAAGGAGGCATTCTAAAGATGATTTTTTAATGTGATTTAAAATGTGACTTAATACCCACCAGAAATAGCTTGAGAAGTTGCTTTCTCATCTTTCCTTCTACATAGTCTGAGGCGATTTTTCATCTTTCTTTTGAAAGTTTCAATGGCAAAGTTTTTTTTCAGAATGTACCACTTGATAGCAAATGACTTTTCTTTGCTCATTAGGATGGTTATTCAAGACACTTGAATCAGCCATACATTTCATTTCATGTGGTTATCAACATGAAACATTCCCTTTGAAAAAGGCATGGTGACCTAAGGCTTGCTTCTCTTTCAGCCTAGATCTCCTCCCCTTTCTCTTTATCCTGTTCTTCAAAAGACATTTTTTTTTTTTTATGGAGTTAACATTTAGTAATTCTCAGTAAATCAATTAAAGATATTAATTGGAAGATGAGTCTCTTTTTAAATGAAATTTTCAAAAAATATATCATCTCCAAGCAATTCTCTGGTACCCCATATCTTCATAGCTTTAATTAAATGTCAAGGGCAATTATGTTCTCTCTAGCAGTTAAATAATCTTACGTGTATATGGCGGCTGCAAGCAATAAGTATTTGAAATACATATGACCAGTTTTTTTGTAAGTACACCACATTATTTATTTCATGTCATTATACATCAAATTCTAGTAATTCACATAAAATTCTTCTTCCCCTTAACTCATCTGCCCATTTCTAATTGTAATATCATAGAAATTGTATATAACATTGTTCGTTGATCAGCAAAATGAAATGCAGAAAACAGAAGCCAAGATTACCTTTCTAATATATGAAATTCAGTAAACACATTGCCCTATGTGTTATCGTTAAATAAAATTACTGCCCAGAAACAAAATAATTGACATAGTGAAATTTCAAGCTAGAGTAAATAGAGCTTGTGAACATAGACTGATACTTAATTAAAATTGTTCCAGCATTTCTACCAGTATCTTCTCTCCCCCTTGAAAAAGATCTTTCATTTTGAAAAAGATCATAAACCACACTTTGATTCACAGAGAGGAAAACATTTACAGTAATTTCAACAAATTCTATATTGTCTTAAGCACGTTAGTCATAGATTATGGATTATACCTGGTCCAGTGGTAGAAAGTAAAGTTTCCTAAACTTTCATAGGAAATATTTTATCAGTTGTTCCATAGGTGATGTTTCCCTCGCATTCTTTCCAGATTTCATTTGTAAATCTCCTGCAAACTTTCTACTTTGGGCAGAGAAAGATAACTCACACTGTCAAGAAGGCAAAAGAGAAAAAAAAAAGTTCCTATAAATATCCCAACTTACAGATAGAGAATTTTTAATATGAAATCCAATGTTGTTGCTTTTCCTTATATTCTAGTATTTAGAACTTCATTTCTGACATCAAATTGAGGGAATCTGAACTCTAACAACCACATGTTTACCATCAATCCTGGTACAGATTTCAAAGTGCCTACTCATTTTTGTTAATAATGATTGGACTGTTTGTTAACTTAGAATGTAATCTACTTTGGAAAAGTAAAAGGTCTACAAATTCCTAGCCCAGAAGCCACAAGGGGTTGAATGGGACTTTAGCCTTCTACATATTTTATGGGGTCAATTTATGTTTTACTGCTCTAACATTAGTGCTGAGGGGATTTTTGGCAATACATTTTTTTGATGACATTTGTTATGCACTGTAGAGGCTGTTTTTTGAAATATGAGTTACGTTAGAAAATAAAGGGTTCATTTAAGAAGTACAAATTGAGCCACAGGGGTGCCTGTCCAGAAAAAGCGTTTCTGTATATGCGCTCCCTTTAAGACTATATGCTTCAGTACATGTAATAACTTCTCAGATATGCTAATTTCATGTTGTTTCTGTGAACTCGTCAGGGGGCAATTTTGACAGCTCTTTTGATGCAGAGAAGGGTGTTGGGACCATTGTCATTGCAAAACCTTTGGATGCAGAGCAGAGGTCCATCTATAATATGAGTGTGGAAGTCACCGACGGGACGAATGTTGCTGTCACTCAGGTAAGATGTCAACTTATTAAGCAGTGAGAATGCTGAGAAATCTGCTAAAGTCAGAGATGCAAGCAACTAAAATATATGTGGAAGTAGTAAATTATGTCCATGGATTTTTAGTGTCTTTAAAAAAAAAAAATTTGCAAGAACCTAGACAAAGGATTCTATCAACAGTACAGTTAAATCCCCCTACATACAAATGAGTTCCATTCCGAGAGCATGTTCACAAGTCCAATATGTTTGTAAGTTCAACAAAGTTAACCTAGGTACCCAGCTAACACGGTCGGCTATATAGTGTGTGTTAGTCACTCAGTTATACCTAACTCTTGGCAACCCCATGAACTGTAGCCCGCCAGACTCCTCTGTCTGTGGAATTCTCCAGGCAAAAATACTGGAGTTGGTTGCCAATTCCTTCTCCAGGGGAACTTCCTGACCCAGGGATTGAACCTGGATCTCTCTCATTGCAGGCAGATTCTTTACCATCTGAGCCATCAGGAAATCCCCATATAATACTCTACTGTTTGTAATACTTTTCACACAATTAATATGTAAAAAACAAACATAAAAAATAAGACATTTTTGACCTTACAGTACAATATCTTGAAAGGTACAGTAGTACAATACAGCAGTTGGTATACAGGGGGACATTTGCATCCTCAAAAGTTTGCAACTTGAAAATTCATATGTAGGGGCTTACTGTGTTATATAACTGGGCTGCCTCTTTCAAAAAATTATGACTATTTATACAAAAATGGGCTTCCCTGGCAGCTCTGTCTGTAAAGAATCTGCCTGCTTACCCAGATTTGATCCCTGAGTCGGGAAGATCCCCTGGAGAAAGGAATGGCAACCCATTGCAGTATTCCTGTCTGAAGAGTTCCATGGACAGAGGAGCCTGGCAGGCTAGCCAGTGGGTCTGCACAGAGCCGGACATGACTGATCAGGTGACACGCAGGTGCATGAAAGAGTTATGTGTGTTTGTTTCCTGATCATTTACTGCAAGATTTACCTGTTGACCACAAAAGGAGCTTTCCTTGAATTTGCAAAGAGAAAGACATCTACCATGGAGTTAACACACTGTGATACTCTTCACCTCTTCATGTTTTAGTCACAAAAAGTTAAAGTTGGAAAATCCCTGAATCCATATTCATTTCACAAACTAAGAAAAGGTAGTATGTCCAAGGTCACACGGCTTCTATAAAAATGAGGACTGAGGGCAGCGGGCCCTGACCCCGCTCCCCATTCCAGCCCCTCTCCCAGCAGGTCTTTGTCCTCCTCAGCTCTGGCTGAGGAGGCAGGGCTGTTAAACTCAGCGAAGCCTGGCCCGTTCCCAGCAGTCCTGTGTGATCCTGACATGCACCAGGGTTGCTGACCATCACTTATACTCTGCCACCTGAGTGCTTATGGAAGGGAAAAGGACAAGAATCCCTGGGTGAGACTCACACTATGTTAGATCCCAGTATGAAGCAGATTTACCCTAAACCTGGTTTGGTTTTTCTTGCGTTTTGTATTTTAGTACCGGAGACGCTCGGCCGGCCCTGGCAGAGAACGGGCACACACACGTAGCCCGTAACCCCTCCTACCCTCTTTGCGTCTCTCTCATGTCCCCATGACCCCAGAAACCATCACTAACTGATTGAGGTTTGCTTTTTGTTTTTTTTCTTTATGAGCCCAGGTGCAGCCTCAGAATCCTTCTCAACATGATGCTTCAGGTGGTGTGGATGAAATGTTTGCCAACCCTGAAGTCAGCTTATTGATTTCTTAAGCTGATTTATTTAAAATATGATGTAAGCTTTGGTAACAACGTGGTGTTTTAAAGGGGCGAGTTTTTAAAAAGTGTTTCATGTGCTTTCCAGCTATCTCTGAATTTGAAGCTATTTCAAAAGCATGATGAGGTTCTTTCCTTTGAGTCTATCTGTAACTAGAATAGAAGCAGTAGGGTGGGTTTTGTTGTTCTTCAGTCGCTCAATTGTGTCCAGCTCTTTGCGATCCCCTGGACCACAGCACTCCAGGCACCCCTGTCCTTCACTCTCTTCCCAAGTTTGCTCAAATTCACGTCTGATGATTCAGTGGCGCTGTCTAACTATCTCATCTTCTGCTGGTCGGTTTCAGTACAACGCTTTTCCTTTTCTTCATTCCAATAAACTGAAACCCAAAAAGGGGACGTGACAGGCATTTAAGGCAGCCAGTGTGTCTCAACTCCCGATCCTTCCACCAGCATTCTTTCCTAAGGTAAAGCCAAGACCCTGTTTGTCCAAGAGAATCCCCTTTATACCTACTGCACTGATGCAATCATCAACAGCACCCCATTCACACTCAAAGTGGCCCCAGTTGGAATAATAAACTATGTGGTCACCCTACCTAAAACCAGACTGCTTCAGAGTGTCTTCAAAAGATAGTGAGAACTGAAAGGGGCCCAGAATTGAGATCCGCATGAATCACACACTCTAAAGACTAATTAACAATCCATGTGTAGTATTGCTAAGTCTTTAGTGCTAATTCACTTTAAATGAGAACTTAGAGTTTTTAAATTAGACATGGCTAACCAAGAGTTGACTCACTGGAAAAGACTCTGATGCTGGGAGGGATTGGGGGCAGGAGGAGAAGGGGACGACAGAGGATGAGATGGCTAGATGGCATCACCGACTCGATGGACGTGAGTCTGAGTGAACTCCGGGAGTTGGTGATGGACAGGGAGGCCTGGCATGCTGCGATCCATGGGGGTCTCTCAGTGTACGACTGAGAGACTGAACTGAGCTGAACTGAACTGAACCATGTCTTAGCATATCCAACGTCAACTCCTTAACACCACTTAAAAACATAAGATGTATTTGAATAAAATAGAAATAAAGTGTGGAACCCTATTCATTATATACTTGTCTCTAGAGTTTCGTAACAGTTGAATTAAATGGTGATTCATTGTGCCTAGAATGTTATAGGTATATGTTAAATATTTCAAAACAAATTAATGAATAGTAGATGTTACATTTTCAAAAGGGTCTGAGTGGCAGGTATGCTGGATATCCAGAGAACACAACTGATTCATGTTGACATAAAACAAAAGTTAGCTAGAAACTTTAATTTCAGAATTTCAGTAGGACCGAATGATAAATCATTCAGTAGCATCTACTCCATGAATATTTCTTGAGTTCATGCCATGTGTAGGGAGCTTACTACCTGCCTGAAGTCAGAGTGGTTCAGAGTTTTAAATCCAGATGACTGATGTGCACCTAGTTTTTAAAAAATTAATTGAGAAAATGTGTTACAAGCCTTTGAATGGGCACATTGTTCACATCCTGCTTTTGTTGATCTTACTTCAGACCAGTGTACAGTTAGACTTGTCTCTAGGGCAGTTCCCTGGTGGTTCAGACAGTAAAGGATCTGCCTGCAATGCAAGAGACCCGATCCCTGAGTCAGGAAAATCCCCTGGAGAAGGGAATGGCAACCTACTCGAGTATCCTGGCCTGGAGAATTCCATGGACAGAGGAGCCTGGCAGGCTACAGGCCATGGGGTTGCAAAGAGTCAGACATGACTGAGAGACTTGCACTTTCACTTTTCACTAGGGCAGTTCAGAAATTAGAGCACTGGGACAAACTTAGTGGTTCCCCTTGGCAAGGCCAAGTTCAGGAGGTTACTAAAGGGTATCAAGAGATTTTCTCATCAGAAGTTTCCAAGGTACTCTGTGTCTCCAGGGCTGTGAGCTTCTTCTGTTTTTTTTAAATTTTTTATTTATTTATTTGGCCTCACCAGGTCTTAGTCATGGCATACAAACTCGTTTTTTTGTTTGTTTGTTTGTTTTTGAGGCATATGAACTCTTACTTATGGCATGTGAGATCTTGTTCCCCAACTGGGGATTGAACCTGGGGCCCCTGCACTGGGAGCTTAAAGTCTTAACCACTGGACCTCCATGGAAGCCATGGGCTTCTTAAGAAGTGAGCACAGTGTTCAAGGTACATATTTGTGTGCCATCATTCTTACCATCAGAAAACCAGTCCTCTGTCTCTCTGGCTGTATTTGGGATGAAGACCTCTCCAGCCTCTGCCGTTCAGGCCTCTGCCCACCTGAGCCATGGCTCCTGGTGGTGCCTACAGGAGCAATTTCTGACTTAGTCACAGCCCTCGATATCAAGGACATTTTTACAAAAAGGATATTCGGGGAGGAGAAAAGCATTCTAGATTTCTTTTAGCAGAAGCTAAAGCACACTCCAACCCATGACCCAAGGCAACTTAATGACTTACCATCCAACGGAGATTCTTCACCCTGTAACTAAAATGTCCTGTAGTCCCAAAACACCTGTTCAGTTTTCTTTAGGGAAATTTTCTCTACTTCGTTCCTTTGGAACCATAAAACATGGTATGACAAGGTCTTCAAATCAGCCATAAACAACCTGTTGAGTTTCACTTCACAAACGTCAAATAAATCAGAGCCTCAGGGACCTCTGTGTCTACATGAAAGCCCTCCCTTCATCTGTGGTTTTGTCCTGTTCTCCCAGGATTCTTGTGCCTCAGAGCTACAATATCTGGTGACGAATAAACATCTTTTTCTCTCTGAGATTCTCCAGCACAAGTACAGAATGTAAAAAGGTGCTGTGGACTTCAAGTTATAAAGACTCAGATGTACTAAACAAAAGAACAAAGCATCCTCTTTACAAAAACCTCCTGCCAAGATGGAACAAGGGCCTCTGTATAAAAGAGGTGTTGATTTTGTGTGTTAAGAAGTGCTGATATTATTGTGCTGTACATAATATAGCATGTGTGGGCAGAAGCTCAGTTGTATCCGACTCTTTGTGACTCCATGGACTGTAGCTCACCAGGCTCCTCTGTCCATGGGATTCTCCAGGCAAGACTACTAGGGTCGGGTGCCATTCCCTCCCCTTGTGGGATGGCTACGTTTGATGGCTCTTTGACAGTCTTCTCTTTGCCTATAACCAGCTACCAATTTTTAGGGCTATCNTCCGACTCTTTGTGACTCCATGGACTGTAGCTCACCAGGCTCCTCTGTCCATGGGATTCTCCAGGCAAGACTACTAGGGTCGGGTGCCATTCCCTCCCCTTGTGGGATGGCTACGTTTGATGGCTCTTTGACAGTCTTCTCTTTGCCTATAACCAGCTACCAATTTTTAGGGCTATCTGTATTCCAAAATTATCCCAAGTTTTAAGAGCTGACTTCTAATTTCTACACATAAAATATCGTGGGATGGTAGCAAATAATTCATGACTGGCACCAGAAATAGCCTTCATTTCTATAGACCAGAGCATGAATAATGATGAATGGAGAAATTTAAAACCTTCACCCTAGTTCCAGCTGTGTTCCCTTCTGTCCACACCCTCTCCCAGCTTCCACACCCAGCTGCCTCCAACAAGCCAATGCAAGCCAGAACTTAGTTGTCAGGACATCCCTGGGGGTCCAGTGGTTAAGACTTTGCCTTCCAATGCAACGGGTGCAGGTTAGATCTCCAGTCAGGGGGCTAAGCTCCTACATGCCTTGTAGCCAAAAACCAAAAGCAAAGAAACAAAAAAAGAATCAATATAATAACAAATTCGATAAAGATTTTTTAAATGATCTATATTAAAAAAGAATCTAGTGCAAACAAACGAAACTCTCCAAGACAGTTTGTTGGAAACTATCCAACAGGTCCGGAAACTCATGAAAGTGTGTTGATAAATTTTCATATGCTTGTACATATTTTCAGAGAGTAGCTCCTCAGTATTAATTGGGTTTTTAAATGGGTAGTTGCCCTAAAAATGGTTAAGGTAAATTAACTCCTCAACACTTTCATTACTGGGAAACTCTAGTTAAAAATTTCAGCTTGCAACCACCCAGACTTCCTAGGAAACACACATTGTGTGTGCAACCCCATGGACTATAGCACACTGGGCTCCTCTGTTCATGGATTTTTTTAGGCAAGAAATACTGGAGTGGCTTGCCATTTCCTCCTCCAGGGGATCCTCCTGACCCAGGGATCAAAACTGCGTCTCCTGTGTCTCCCGCATTGACAGGCAGATTCTTTACCACTGAGCAACCAGGGAAACACACATACCTGAGGGAGTTATTGGCTTTGTAATCCCTTCTTGCTCTGGTCATGGGGCTGGCTCTTGCCCTACTGTTTCAAATCACTGTCATTCTGAGTTAAGAAAGAGAATCAGTGTGCTTACCAAAGCCCTGAATAGTGTTAGCCTATGGTGAAGAGTGTCGGATTCATGATCTTCGAAGAAGATGCAGCTTTGGGACCATGGGTCAGGCTTGGCGCCTGCAGTAGAGTTTTATTAACGTATCAAACGGCACAGAGAAAGCTTCAGAAGGGGGATGGAGAGTGCCCCCTCGCTAGTCTATGCTAGGAAGTTATATACTTTTTAATTAGTTATTACAGTGAATCAAAAGAATGTCTCAAGGTTGTAAAGATCTTAAAGACTAGAGATCTCTTCCAGAAAATTAGAGATACCAAGGGAAATTTTCATGCAAATATGGGCTCAATAAAGGACAGAAATGGTATGGACCTAACAGAAGGAGAAGATACTAAGAAGAGGTGGCAAGAATACACAGAAGGACTGTACAAAAAAAGATCTTCATGACCCGGATAATCACGATGGTGTGATCACTCATCTAGAGCCAGACATCCTGAAATGTGAAGTCAAGTGGGGCTTAGAAAGCATCACTATGAACAATGCTAGTGGAAGTGATGGAATTCCAGTTGAGCTATTTCAAATCTTGGAAGATGATGCTGTGAAAGTTCTGTACTCATTATGCCAGCAAATTTGGAAAACTCAGCAGTGGCCACAGGACTGGGAAAGGTCAATTTTCGTTCCAATTCCAAAGAAAGGCAATGCCAAAGAATGCTCAAACTACCACACAATTGCACTCATCTCACATGCTAGTAAAGTAATGCTCAAAATTCTCCAAGCCAGGCTTCAGCAATATGTGGACCATGAACTTCCAGATGTTCAAGCTGGTATTAGAAAAGGCAGAGGAACCAGAGATCAAATTGCCAACATCCACTGGATCATGGAAAAAGCAAGAGAGTTCCAGAAAAACATCTATTTCTGCTTTATTGACTATGGCAAAGCCTTTGACTGTGTGGATCACAATAAACTGTGGAAAATTCTGAAAGAGAT
>SJYX01021209.1:398248-462443 GCA_006410675.1 Oreotragus oreotragus | reverse complement strand
GAGTTGGACCATAAAGAAGCTGAGCAGCAAAGTAATAATGATGCTTTTGAACTGTGGTGTTGGAGAAGACTCTTGAGAGTCCCTAGGACTGCAAGGAGATCCAACCAGTCAATCCTAAAGGAAATCATCCCTGAAGATTCATTGGAAGGACTGATACTGAAGCCAAAATTCCAATACTTTGGCCACCTGATGCGAAGAATTGACTCATTGGAAAAGACTCTGTTGCTGGGAAAGATTGATGGCGGGAGGAGAAGGGGACGACAGAGGATGAGATGCTTGGATGTCATCACCAACTCAGTGGACATGAATTTGAGTAAACTCCAGGAGATAGTGAAGAACAGGGAAGCCTGATATGCTGCAGCACATGGGGTCACAAAGAGTGGACATGATTGAGTAACAGAACAGCAACAAACAACAAAATTTGCTTTACAGTGTTGTTTGGTTTCCGCCATACATCAACATGAATCAGCCCCAGTTACACACGTGCTCCCTGCCTCTTGAGCCTCCTCCTACCTCCCACCCCATCCTGCCCCTCTAGGTCCTTGCAGACCACCAGGTTGAGCTCCCTATGTTATACAGCGACTTCCCATTAGCCATCTATTTTACATGTGGTGATGCATGTATTTCAATGCTTCTCTCTCAGTTCTTCCTGCCCTCTCCTGCTGCAGCTTGTGATCTTATAACCACTGGGGTGGTGATGGACAGAGCAGCGAGCCCTGCTGCTGAGTCAGACACGACTGAGGGACTGAACTGAACTGAACTGAGAGCCTGCCTCTCCTAAAAGACCAATGGATAAAAATTTATAGTAATATATAACATTTGCACAATTAGCATCATTCCAAGTTTCATTTGCCTGACATCCTGGCAGTAGTTAAATCAAGTTTTATCATGACATTGATTTTCCAGTGAGAAACTGAGGCACAGATAGGTTAGGTGGCTGCCCTAGGTGGACACAGGTAAAGAGAGATCATACAAACCCATTTCTTCCTACTCAAAATCAGGTACCATCTCAGGAACTTTCCCCTACATATCTATATATGCAAAGTATACTGGGTAATTCATTAGGGGAAACATTTTGTCTAGTGGAAGGAGTACTGACCTTAAATCAGGTGACCCTTATTCAAAGTCCACCCTAAACCAGTTTCTTACCGCAGAAGGGAGCCTCGTCTTTTTGAGACTCAGTTTCTCTGGCATAATGGGAATAAGATCTTACATACTTCATGGGTTATTGTTAAGAATAAAATAATATACTATGAGGTATCTTGAGATCTGTGCCCTGCCAGACACATGTAGGTTTTATTATTATAATTTTTTCTCAACTTAAAGTTGAATAATATACCTACTAGCTATAAAATGTGTGGGGGCTTTTATTGTTATTTGTGAAAGGCAGGAGAGATATGCATGCCCAAATAATAATCTCAAAATTACACTGATTTGATTCAGGGACTCGTGATATGTGCTTTTGTGGTTTTAATATGCTTTCCTTATTTGAGTCCTGCTTTGATTTATAAAGATATGAAAATCAGCTTGTGTTTGTTTGCTCCACAGCCAAACCTGAGATTAAAAGTCTCTTTCAGATCATCCCCACATTTCTGAAGCCCCACAAAGTAGTAAATTGAGATTGACCGCTAAGTCTTCCTGCCAGCAGGTCTGTGCTCTCTGGGGCTGGGAGGTCCATGATGTGCATTCCTAGGTTAGCCTTGCCCAGGACAACCACAGGGAGTCCATTCCTCTTTTATCTCCAGGTGATACTGGGAGTTCCTGATTGGCCTCCCTTGCAAAGAATGGCTCAGATGGTAAAGAACCTGCCTGCAATGCAGGAGATCTGGGTTCCGTCCCTGGGCTGGGAAGATCCCCCGGCAGAGAGAATGGCTACCCACTCCAGTGCTCTTGCCTGGGAAATCCTATGGACAGAGGAGCCTGACCGGCTACAGTCCGTGGGGTTGCAAAGAGCCAGATGCGACTGAACGGCTAACACTTTTACTTTTCACCTTAAAGCTTCGAACTCTGTCTTAGCCTTTTCCTCCAACTTGCACCTGCTTAAAAGGGGGTGGAGGGCAGAAACAGATCACTTTTGTTAATGCTGCTTCGCGGCTCCCCTGGTAGCTCCGTTGTAAAGACTCTGCCTGCCAATGCTGGGTTCTCCGGTTCGATCCCTGGGTCAGGAAGATCCCCCAAAAGAAATGGAAAACTGCTCCCGTAGTCTTGCCTGGGAAATCCCATGGACAGAGGAACCTGGTAGGCTACAGTCCATTGGGTTCCAAAAGAGTCATAGACAACTGAGCAAGTAAACAACAAAAATGACAACAACCAATGCTGCTCCATGACCCCCTGGATCAAGGGATGCTCTCTTTTGGGTATATCTTTTGTTTCCTTGAACATCATCTCCTTCTTAGCAGATGAAAAGGGCAGGGGCCCAAAGCTTCCTTGTGTATTTAGGTTAGGACAATGCTGGAACAAGCAAAATTAAATAGATGAAATAAGGCAGCAAGCCAACTCTACTGTGAGACTCTATGTTAAAATAATAACGATAAAAATCTTACTGTATGTAATAGATCTGTGCCTGACAACTTATAAGCAAATCAATTCTTGAAAATGGATTCCAACTTTAAAGGCAACAAGACACTTTCTGTTCAGAATAATCTCAAGGTTAATGTTCCCCAAATGAGAATGGTCATGTCAGTTTGCTGTTTTGTAAATTAGGATTTTTGTGTAACGGAACATCATGTTTGCACATTTATAATTAACACATGTATAATTTTAAGTGTGGGCTTCCCTGGTGGCTCAGCGGTAGAATCCGCCTGTTAATGCGGGAAACAGGGGTTCAATCCCTGGGTCAGGAAGATCCCCTGGTGGGTGGAATGGCAACCCATTCCAATATTCTTGCCTGTGAAATCCCATGGAGAGAGAAGCCTGGTGGAATGGCAACCCATGCCAGTGTTCTTGCCTGTCAAATTCCATGAATTCGTAAAAGAGTCAGACATGACTAAGCAAGTAAGTTCAGTTCAGTTCAGTTCAGTCGCTCAGTCGTGTCCGACTCTTTGCGACCCCATGAATCGCAGCACGCCAGGCCTCTCTGTCCATCACCATCTCCCGGAGTTCACTCAGACTCACGTCCATCGAGTCCGTGATGCCATCCAGCCATCTCATCCTCGGTCGTCCCCTTCTCCTCCTGCCCCCAATCCCTCCCAGCATCAGAGTCTTTTCCAGTGAGTCAACTCTTCACATGAGGTGGCCAAAGTACTGGAGTTTCAGCTTTAGCATCATTCCTTCCAAAGAAATCCCAGGGTTGATCTCCTTCAGAATGGACTGGTTCGATCTCCTTGCAGTCCAAGAGACTCTCGATAGTCTTCTCCAACACCACAGTTCAAAAGCATCGATTCTTCGGTGCTCAGCTTTCTTCACAGTCCAACTTTCACATCCATACATGACCACAGGAAAAACCATAGCCTTGACTAGGCGGACCTTAGTCAGCAAAGTAATGTCTCTGCTTTTGAATATACTATCCAGGTTGGTCATAACTTTTCTTCCAAGGAGTAAGCGTCTTTTAATTTCATGGCTGCAGTCACCATCTGCAGTGATTTTGGAGCCCAAAAAAATAAAGTCTGACACTGTTTCCACTGTTTCCCCATCTATTTCTAACAAGAACTTAAATGCACATGGAAATGACGTAATGGAATGCTACAGAATTTAGCTCCATGGGAACTAGGTTTGAGCGTGACCTTGCCATTATGACTTGGGCAAATTGCTTAACATCTCTGATTCTCATTTGTTACGTTGATAAGCTAAAGATAGTAAAGTTGAAGAAATGAATATGATATAAGTTGATAAACTGGAAAACAATCACATGCTGATGTGATTTTTCTTCTTAATGCATTCAAAAACAGGTCTTGCAATCTTAGAGGGGATACCAGAGGCATCATCCTTGAAATTACAACTGTGGAGTATTTTAAATATTGTTCTGAATGCAAACAGAGGCAGAATTTTCAGTAATTCAGGATTTATTTGGTTCTAATAAAAGACAGAGGCCTTACCCTTTAGCTCAGCCCATGAACACTTCATGCCATGAATCTTTGTAAAGCGAGGCTCGGCATCTATCCAGACTTAGCTCAGACAAGCCTGCAAAACCCGGAGTGTTTGTGGTGGGCAGCACTGAAACCAGCACCGAAGGGACTTCCCACACTCAGGGTCCCTCCTGCTCAGAGTCCATTGTACTTCTTTAGGCCTTTCAATTACCATTTTGAACACAACATCTTTGAAAGTTACTTTGCTTTGTTTGGCTGTTCAGGAGCTCACAAATGGCCCCAACTGTGGGAAATAAAAAGTAAATGAGGAAAAGGAAGTCTTTTACAGAGAAACACTTGTTCTGACTGTAGATTAGGCTCAGGACAAAGCAAGCAGAAAGAGGCAAGCTTTTCAAGAGCACATCAACTTTGAAACTTCAGGAAGGTCAGGGCAGGCTTGCTGGCTGGAAAGGCTCTTTTATCCCATTAATATAACAGCTTCTGTGAACACAAATATTTTAGCATCTTGGCTAAGTTAACTGGAACTTTTTAAAGGAAATAAGTGGCATTCAAAAAATCTAGTATGACTTTCCAAATACAGTGGAGATAAAACAATGCCCCAAATTCCTCCATCACACTTCTCTGAAATTTTTCTACCATAATCTGGGAGCAAAGATTGTCTGCATGTCAAGCTCACCCCCATGGTAAGTCATCCTGGCACATAAGTCATGGTACCACCCTTTTCTTCTCACTCAAAAACGATCTCCACCAAAGTGGTGTATAGTACTGGTATTTATACGAACAACCATGGTCCGACTAAATTTATTTCTAAAAGTAAGTAATTTTTTAGACTACAGCCAAAAGTCTGCCTATTATTTAATGAAGAACCAGCTAAAGGCTTTCTTATTAGGGATAAGACAAGAATATCACTGTTTTCACTACTATTTAACAGTATGCTGTAAGTATCCACCAATACAATTAGCTAAGATAAAGCAATTTGTATTATAAGAGTTGTAAATAAAAAGGTAAATTGATCTCTATTTGTATATAGTGTAATTATATATCTGAAAAATTCAAAGGAGTGAATGGAACTACTTTAAAAGATAGGAAAATTNACAGTATGCTGTAAGTATCCACCAATACAATTAGCTAAGATAAAGCAATTTGTATTATAAGAGTTGTAAATAAAAAGGTAAATTGATCTCTATTTGTATATAGTGTAATTATATATCTGAAAAATACAAAGGAGTGAATGGAACTACTTTAAAAGATAGGAAAATTAGTGAAGTAACAAGTTATAAATTTAACAAGCATTAATAGCCTATATATATAGCTCACCTCCCCCCGACTAAAAAAAAAAAAAAAACACAGTGAAAATGTGTAATGAAAAAGAACCCATTTAGGTTAGCACATATATATAAAGTTTAAAAGTGTCCAAAGCCTATTCGTGGAAAACTAAAACACTACTGAAAAAATAGTAGATTTGAACAAAGGAAAAAAGACAAACTATATTCTTGGATAGAAAGACTATTGTCAAGAAACTAGTTCTCCCTTAATTATCCTGTACTTTTAATATGATCTAAATTTTAAATGCTATCGTTTTGTCAGATGCAATAAGTTGATTATAAATTAATTTAGAAGAGCAGCAAGCAAGAATAGCCCAGAAAATCCGGGGGAAAAAAAAAAAAAAAAAAAAACACCTTAGAGAGGGTGTAGCTTTTCCAAATAATTAAAATGTATATAAAGAAAATATTGAATCACTACACACCAGGAAGTAACATAGTGCTGTTGGTCAATTATTCACACTACGTCATTTCAGTCGTGTCCAACTCTTTGTGACCCCATGGACTGTAGCCCGCCAGTCTCCTCTGTCCATGGGATTCTTTAGGCAAGAACACTGGAGTGGGTTGCCATGCCCTCCTCCAGGGGATCTTCTCCACCCAGGGATCGAACCCAGGTCTCCTGTGGCTCCTGCATTGCAGGCAGATTCTTTACCGCTGAGCCACTGGGAAAGACCCATAGGTCAATTATACTTCAGAAACAAACAAACGAATTCACAGGAAAATAGGTCATACTTGTGGTTACTGGAGGCAGGTGGTAGGAAGAGGGGGAACTGAATGAAGGTACAAAAAAAAGGTATCGTCTTGTCCTGTGTGGATGCTCAATTGCTTAGTCGTGTCTGACTCTTTGCAACCCCATGGCCTGTAGCCCACCAGGCTCCTCTGTCCATGGGATTCTCCAGGCAAGAATACTGGGGTGGGTTGCCATTTCCTCCTGCAGGGAATCTTCCCAACCCAGGGATCAAACCCACGTCTCCTGCGCCTCCTGCATTGGCAGGCAGATTCTTTGCCACTAAGCCATCTGGGAAGCCTAAGCAAAAGGTACAAACTTCCAATTATAAAATAAATAAGTACTAGGGAGGTAATGTTCAATACAACAAATATAATTAATACTTCTATATGTTATGCAAGAAATTTGTTGAGCGTAAATCCTAAGAGTTCTTATCACGAAGAAGACTGTATCTCCTATTTCTTTAGCTTTGTATCTATATGAGATGATAGATTTCACTAAACTCTTTCTGATAATCACTGCATGACTTACATGAAGGGGAATCATTATGCTGTACATCTTAAACTTACATGGTGCTTTATGTCAGTTATGTCTCCAGAAACTGGAAGGAAAAAAAATACTATGAAGGCTCTATAATTAAAACATTTTTATGTTGATGCAAGAAGACAGATAAACCAATGGAACAAAATAGAAAAGCCAGAAATATACTACTTGCATATGTAAATTTAGTAAAGAGTAAAAGTGGCTACTCAAATCCGTGGGGATTCTAAAAATTATCATTGAAATAAATGGAGAGCCGTGTGGAAAAAAAATAAAACTGGACTCATTCCTCACATAATATCCTAGGAGAAATTCTAAATGGATTAGAGATAAAAATGTAAGAAAAAGAAGCATTTAAATTCTATTTTTGGAAAACGTGTAATCACCAAAACCTGGAAATGTAAAACTATGATTTAACATCCAGAAGCAATCAGGGAAAAGACTGACATATTCAACTACATGAAAATAAAATAAAAGCTTTTGCATGACCAAAAAAAAAAAGGTTTCCATGAACAAAATAAAAATAAATGACAAGTAAAACTATGATTTAACATCCAGAAGCAATCAGGGAAAAGACTGACATATTCAACTACATGAAAATAAAATAAAAACTTTTGCATGACCAAAAAAAAAAAGGTTTCCATGAACAAAATAAAAATAAATGACAAAGTTGACAACATTGGAAATTTATATCATGCTTCCAAAATAAACAGAAAAAAGGACTGTCTAACCCACAGGAGAATGAGCTGATAGTTTTAACAGGAAAGGAAGTGCGTGTGTGGTCCTGAGGGTAGGTTGGGGTCTTGTGGACAGGGCACTAGAACAGTGGAGGGTGGGGGCATCCAGCTGGATGCAGGGCCCTGCAAGCCAGGAGCGAAAACCTCCGCCCCTCATCCAGGCCTCCCCCAGGGTCACCATCAGGGATGTCCCCTGAGCTCGGGATGGGAGAACTGAGGCAGCAAAATGCTACTGTGGCTCTGGCCTTTCTCGGAGGCGGTGGAGCCAGCAGTTCTTAAACATGTGAAAAGATGCTTAACCTCACTTGTAATAAGAGAAAGGAAAATTCTAAATAACGTTGAGCTGCCATTTCTCATCTATTAGATTGGCCAAAATTTTACTGCATGCTCTGTTGGTCAGGCTGTGAGAGGGCAGTTATTCTTGTATATAACCTTAGAAATGCCAAATGATCAAACTTATGGGCACAGAAATATAGGAAGTGTTTCAGAAAATCATAAGCACTTCTCCGTTGAGCTAGCAATCCCAGTTTTGCTGCTGCTAAGTCGCCTCAGTCGTGTCCGACTCTGTGCGACCCCACAGACGGCAGCCCACCAGGCTCCCCCGTCCCTGGGATTCTCCAGGCAAGAACACTGGAGTGGGCTGCCATTTCCTTCTCCAAATCCCAATTTTAGGGACACAAATAGATGTTAGCAAAACTATGAAAACACACAGGCACAAGGCTCTTTATTACATGCTCATTGTAAGAGCAAAAATAGGAAACATCTTAAATGAACGTCAGTAGAGGACTGGTTGGATTAATTATAATACATCTACCCTTGAAAGATTATTTCTTCACTATTGTGACATGGTCTTCATGATATAAAGCAGCAACGTTATTGACCTTTTGAGTCAGATGGCTCTTTGTTGCGAGCGGCTGACTTCAGGTGGCCGCAGCCTGCAGCAGCTTGAGGCAGGGCTTCGGTCCCTGGCCAGAGATGAGGTCAGGCAGATGAGGTTGGCTGCGGCAGTCAGAGTGCTGCATCCAAGCTGCCAGACCAAGGGTCAGTGACAAGGCCCTCACCCTTTGGCTTTGCAGAAGAGAATTCACACAAAGAAAGTGGTGAGCAAGTATTTTTTAGGAGGAAAATGTGCACAGTACATGTGGACAGGCACGTGGGCAGACTCAGAGAGACTTAATGGGGCGTTTCTTCCTGGTTTCCCCGGGCCTGTCATTCTGACTTGCCGGGTTCAGAGCACCTATCTGGTATGTCTCAGGGTCCTCCCACGTGTGCACATACGTCTCTTAGCCAAAGTGGGTTCCACCAAAGAGGCCTAGCTCGGCATCCGTTAGCATCACTCCCCTTGGACCTCCGACGAGCCCTTCTGTGCTTGTGTAGCTGGGGAGGTTTCCTGACTGTGAGAATGAGAAGTATGTGGGCCATTATATTCTGTCTGGGCAGCCTCCTCTCTCAGCCGTCCTGCTATTGGGGTTTCAGTCCACAGGGAACCACCCTCTACTCCCTTCACACTGGTGCAGAGGGGCCCATCTGCCTCCTGCCTCAGGGCTAGCCTGTGTGTTACAGAAGGTTGAGCAGCTTCCCTGCTCTCTACCCGCCAGGTTCTAGGAAAACTCCTCCCCCTAGGTTGTGACAACCAAAAACATCTCCAGACACTGTGAAATGACCCTGGGAAACAAGGTCCTCCTTGGTTGAGAACTACTGATAAAATGTTAGGTGAAATAGCTTGTTGAGGGCAAGTGTATACAATATGTTTATACTGATAAAGTAGATGGATAAAATATAACATCACTGGAAAAAATGGTTGCTTGTAGGAGAAGCGAATACAAGAAAAGGAAAAATAATGAAGCTAAGCTTGACTGTAACTTTTCTATAAACTTAACACTGGTAATTTTACATATAATATAAAATGAAATTAAATGTGAAAAAAGCAAGTCAAAAATTTGAAAGTAAATGGAAGCAAACAAATTTATATGTGTATCTAGTTGGAAGCATGTGTGCACAGGGTAAACTATTCTACATGACTTTACACGTACTAATTTGACTATATATTCCTAGTGGAATAAATCTAAAGGACAAAAAGAACTGCAAAAGAATATTAGATCCATTTGAATGACCATAATTGTAATTATAATAACAATATTGGTGTTTTTCAGACACTTTGTGGCATGTATTTCGGATAAGTATGATGATGTCATTGAGCATGAGCAATGTCATCATGGGAGAAAAAAGATACACATGTGAAAAGAACGAGATTATGTAAAAACCTTGATGGACACCTTAATATTGTTTTTGTTTTGTTTTTTATTGAAGTATAATTGACTTACAATATTGTATTAACTTCAGGTGTACCATATAGTATCTCAGTATTTTTATACATTACAAAATGATCACCACAGGAAGTCTACTTCCACCTTGTCACCATGAAAAGTTGCTATAATATTGTTAACTCTATTCCCTTTGCATGACATCACATTTCACCCTTGTGACTTATTTTGTTACTGGAAGTTTATACTCCTTAATCCCTGTAACTTGTTTCCCTTAAGTCCTCACTTCTCTCCTCTCTGGCAACCACCAATTTATTCTCTTTCTATGAGTCTGTTTTGTTATGGTTGTTTTTGTTAGGTTTGTTTTTTGTGTGTTTATGTTTGTTCTGTTTTTTTCTTTCTGTTTTGTTATATTTTTTCAGATTCCACGTATAAATGAAGTTATATAGTATTTGTCTTTATCTGAGTTATTTCATTTAGCATAATATTCTTTATGGCTATCCTTATTATCATAAAGGGCAAGATTTCATTAGCTTTTATAGCTGAGTAGTATTCCATTAAAACAATCTGTATCTGTATATATATATGTATATGTGTGTGTGTATATATATATAGTTGCTTCCATATCTTGGATATAGTAAATAATGCTGCAATGAGCATAAAAGAACATATGTCTTTTTAAATTAGTGTTCTTATTTTCTTCAAAAAAATACCCAGAAGTGGAATTGTTGGATCATATATCAGTTCTATTTTTATTTTTTTAGGAACCTACATACTGTTTTCCATAGCAGCTGCGCCAATTTACATTCCTACTAATAGTGCATGAGGGCTTCATTTTCTCAGCTTCCTCACCAATGTTTGCTATTTGTGGCCTTTTTGATAAGTCAGTCTGACAAGTGTGAGGTGATATCTCATTGTGGTTTATTTTCATTTTCCTGACGATTAGTGATGTTGAGCACCTTTTCAGGTGTCTGCTGGCCAACTGTAAGTCTTTTTTGGAGCGTGTCTATTCAGGTCCTCTGCTTATTTTCTAATCTGATTGGGTTTTTGATGTTGAGTTGTATGAGTTCTTTGTATATTTTGCGTATTAACCCCTTATCAGATATATCATTTGCAAATATCTTCTCTCATTCAGTAGGTTGTCTTTTTGTTTTGTTGATAGTTTTCATCACCACACAAATGTTTTTCAGTTTGGTGCAGTCCAATTTCTTTTTGTTTAGAGTTTATTTCTCTCTCTCTCTCTTTTTTTTTTTTTTTTTTTNTGTACTATAAAGTTGAAATACATGAAAAAAATTATTTTTAAACAGTATGTACTTATTGGGTATTTGTGTATTTTTTTCTATTAACTGCTCATGTGTTTTTTTTTTTTTTTTAGATTTTATTTTTCTCTTTTTCTCTTTTTTTTTTTTTTTTTTTTTGGCTTTCATTCCCGTAGTCTAAGGAGACATAAACAAAAAATATATTGCTAAGCCCAGTGTCAAAGGGTATTTTGCCTATATTTTCTACTAAGAATTTTATGGTTTCAGGTCTTACATTTAAGTCTTTAATCCTTCTGAGTTTATTTTTTATATGGTATAAGAAAGTATCAATAATTCAGTTTGTTGTTTTGCATATAGCTGTCCAGTTTTCCCAACACTATTTATTGAAGAAGTTGACCTTTCCTGATGGTATCGTCTTGCCTCCTTTGTCATAGATTGATGGATCATATAAGCATAGGTTTATTTATGGATTCTCTGTTTTGTTTCATTGATCTCTCTGTCTCTGTTTTGATGAGGTGCCATACCTCATTGATTAGTGTAGCTTTGTTGAATAGTTTGAAGTCAGAGAATATGATGCCTGCAACTTTGTTCTTTCTTTTCAAGATTGTCTTGGTTATCTGTACAAATTTTAGAAATATTTGTTTTAGTTCTATGAAAAATGCCATTTATATAAGGATTGTACTTGAATTTATAGATTGCCTTGGGTAATATGGTCATTTTGACAATATTAATTCTTTCAATCCAAGAAGATGATTTCTTTTCCATCTTTTTGTGTCATCCTCAACTTCCTTTGTCAGTGTCTTGTAATTTTCTGAGTACAGCCCTTTTGCCTCCTTAGTTAGATTTATTGTATTGTTTTCATACATTCTTTTTCTGATAGTTCATTGTTTATAAAAACGCAGGTTTATTTACATTAATTTTGTATCCTGAAACTTTACTGAATTTAGTATCATATCACGTAAACAGTGACACTTATATTTCTTTTCCAATTTGAAGTATTTAGTTTCTTGTCTGATTTCTGTGGCTAGGATTTCCAAGATGTAAAAGGATTTCCAAATTTGAAAGTGTCAAGAGTGAGCATCCTTGTCTTGCTTCTCATCTTGGAGGAAATGCTTTCACGTTTTCCCCATTTATTATGATGTCGTCTGCAGGTTTGTCCAACACAGTCTTTATTTTCCCGAGGTGTGTTCCCTCTATACTCACTTTGTTGACCTTTTTTATAATAAATTTATGTTTAATTTCGTCAGAAGCCTTTTCTGCATCTACTGAGATGATCGTATGATTTTTATTCTTCAGTTTGTTAATGGGGTGGATCACACTGATTTGTGGTTGCTGAACCACCCATCCTTCCATTCCTGGGATAATTCTAACTTGATCATGGTGTATGATCTTTTTAATTTATTGTTGAATTCATTTTGCTCATGTTTTATTGAAGATTTTTGCATCCTTGTTCACCAGTGATATTGGCCTCTAATTTCCTTTTTGAGAGGTGTCTTTGTCTGGTTTTGGTACCAGTGTTCTGCCAGCCTCATAGAATGAATTCAGTAGCATTCCTTCCTTTTCAATTTTTTGCAATATTTTGAGAAGCATAGATACTGACTCTTGAAATGTATTGTAGGGTTCTGTGATGCCATCTGGTCCTACACTTTCGTTTGTTGGCAGTTTTGTTTTTTTTTTAATACTGATTCAGTTTCAGTGCTGATAATTAATCTGTTCATATTTTCTATCTTCCTGATACAGTCTTAGAAGATTATAAGTTTCTAGAAATTTATGTATATCCTCTAGGTTGTCCATTTTACTGACACAAAATTTGTCATAGTAATCTCTTATGAATGATTCTCTGTATTTCTGTGGCATGAGTTGTAACATCCCTTTCATTTTAAATTTTATTTATTTGGGCCCTCTCCCTTATTTTCTTGATGAGTCTGGCCAAAGGTTTTTCTGTTTCTTGAGGTAGACGTATATCATTATATACTTCCCTCTTAAAATTGCTTTGGCTGTGTCCCATAGATGCATATCATTGTATTTCCATTTCACTTGTCTCCAGGCATTTTTAAATTTCTTCTTTGATTTCTTCAGTGACCATTGGTTGTTGAGTAGCATACTGTTTCAACTCCACATATTTGTGTGTTTTTTGTAGTTTTTTTTTTTTTTCTTGTGGTTGATTTTTAGTATCATACTGTAGTGGTTGTAAAGGATGCTTGATATGGTTTCAGTGTTCTTAAACTTGCTGAGACTTATTTTCTAGCCTAGCATGTGATCTGTCCTAGAGAATATTCCATGTGCATGTGCATGTGAAAAGAATGTGTATTCTGCTGCTTTTGAGTGGAATGTTCTGTATATATATATAGATAGATAGAGAGAGAGAGAGATTGATATATATACTATTATATATATCAGTTAAGTTCATCTAGTCAATGTGTCATTTAAGGTCAATGTTTCCTTACTGGTTTTCTGTCTGGATGATCTACCCATTGATTTAAGTGGAGTGTTAGAGTCTCCTACTATTCTCTCCCTTAATGTTTGTTAATATTTGCTATATGTATTTATGTGCTTAATTGGGTTCCCTGGTGACTCAGTGGTGAAGAATCCACCTGAGGAGATGTGGATTCAATCCCTGGGTTGAGAAGACTCCCTGGAGAAGGAAATGGCAACCCACTCCAATATTCTTGCTGGGAAATCCCATGGACAGAGGGACTGTAGTCCATGGGGTAACGAAAGAGTCAGTCACAATTTAGCAACTAAGTGATAGCAACATCATGTTGGATAAATACCTAGTTGCATTTATTATCTTTTTGTTGGATTGATTCCCTCAACACTGTGTAATGTCTTTCTTTGTATATTGTTGCAGTCTTTGTTTTAAAGTTTGTTTTGTCTAAGTACTGCTACTCCAGCTTTCTTTTGCTTTCCATTTGCATGGTGTACCTTTCTGCATTCTGTCACTTTCAGTGTGTATGTATTTCTAGGTATGAAATGAATCTCTCGTAGGCAGCATGTGTGTAGGTCTTGTCTTCTTTTATCCATTCAGTCACTCTGTGTCTTTTGTAGGAGAGTTTAGTCTATTTTCATTTAATTATTGATAAACATGTACTTATTGCCATTTTGTTAATGGTTTTCTGATTGTTTTTTGTAGTTCTCCTTTATTCCCTTTCTTTCCTTGCAATCTTCCCTTGTGATTTGATGACTATCTTTAGTGTTTATTTGGATTCTTTTATCTTTATTATTATTTTTGTGTTTGTGTTTATTTTAGGCTTTTGATTTGTGATTTATATATAACATCTTTATATACAACACCATGACCATGAGATTTATATATAACATCTTTATGTACGGGTATTGATTTTAAGTTCATTATTTCTTAAGCTTGAATGCATTTTAACAGACTTACATTTTTTACTCCTTTGCTCCCACATTTTTGACAACACATTGTACATCATTTTATTCTATGTATTACTTATCTACTTATTATAGATAAAGATGGTTTAATTACTTTTGTCTTTTTACCTTCCTACTGAGCTTTATAAGTGTTTTGACCCACTACCTTTCCTATATTTTGCCTTTTCCAGTGAGGTTTTTCCAGTCATAGCCTTTTTTTAGAGTTTCTATCTGTGGCCTCTTCTTTTGCACTTAGAGAAATCCTTTCAACATTTCTTGTAAAGTTGTCTTAGTGGTGATGAATGCCTTTAGCTTATGATTGTCTTTTAAAACTTTCCTTCAATTCTGAATGATACCTTATCAGACAGGTTATTTTGGGTGATATATTTTTTCCTCCATTTCAACACTTGAATATATCATGCCATTTACTTCTGGCCTGTAAATTTTCTGCTAAAAAATCAACTGATAGTGTTATTAGAGTCTTCTTGTTTATAACTAGTTGCTTTTCTCTTGCTGCTTTTAAGATTCCCTCTTTATATTTAATTTTGGTATTTTAATTATAATATGTCTTGCTGTGGATTCTCTGTGCTTCTGTACATGGATGTCTGTTTCCCTTCCAAGGTTAGGAAAAACTTCAGCTCGTATATCTTCAAATATACTATCTTCCCCCTTTCTCTCTCTGTTCTCTTTCTGGGACTTTTAGTGTGTTTATTACTGTGTTTTATGTTGCCCCAGGGGTCTGTTAAATTATCCTTATTTTTTTTAATTCTTTTTGTTGTTGTTTTTTGTTTATTTGTTTGTTTCTGTTCAGCTTGGACTTTCCATTGCTCTATCTTCCAGTTCCCTGATCCTTTCCTCCACATCACCTAATCTACTGTTGATTCCTTCTGGAGTATTTTTTTCTTCAGTTATTGTATTCTTCAGCTGTTTAGTTCTTCTTTATATTTTCTAAATCTTTGTTAAACTTCTCACTCGGCTCATCCATTTTATTTTCCCAAGAGCATTAAACATCTTTATGATCATCGTCTTAAACTCGATGGTGGAAGATTGCTCATCTCCACTTTGCTTAGTTCTTCTGGGGTTTGCTCTTGTTCTTTCATTTAGGGCACATTCTCCATCTCCTCATTTTCTGTTTTCTGTATTTGTTTTTTGTATTCAGTAGCTCAGTTATGTTTCTCAGTCTTGGAAAAGTCACATTGGGCAGGAGACGGCCTTTGCAGCTCAGCAACATACTAGCCTCTTGTTACAAGGGCTGTGTGTTCTAGAGATCCCTCTTTCGTGGGTTGCACAGGCTCCTTTGTTGCGCTGGTCAGCTTCTGCGGATGTGCTGGTGGGCAGGCTGGCTGTCATCCCTGTTAGCTGCCAGGCCCTGCCGCATGCAGTGGCCAGTGGCCCACTGTGGACAAGGTCGGACCCCAGTGTAGTCGGCCACATGGCTCAGGGCAGGGGTGGGGGCACGGGCCCGGGCTGTGCCAGTCCACTGATGGACAGAGTTGTTAAGAGCTTAGTTTTGAATTGGTAGTATCAATATGAACTCATGACATAATTATTAAAAATGCTTTGCTGACTCTGCTAAAAAATACCAATGCTGACAACAATAAGCATTCCTAACACCAGATCATGGTTTCTAAATGCCATTTCTAACTAAAAAGAAACCAACACATCTTGAAGTTATGGATAAATCAAGAATGGAGCAGGGATATGTATAAGATGACTGAAAAAATTACCACTAGCAGTTACTGGAAAGCAAGAAAACTATCAAAGACTGCTTGGGTTGTGTCAGAACATCACAAGAGCCAACTTCAGAAGGCCAAAGAAGGACCGTGTGTACATCAATAAATATAGTCCTTTTCTACATGAAGTGTGTATACATGTGTGCATGCTAAGTCACTTCTGTCATGTCCTAACTCTGTGCAATCCCACGGACTGTAGCCCACCAGGATCCTCTGTCCATGGAATTCTCTAAGCAAGAATGCTGGAGTGGGTTGCTGTGCCATCCTCCAGGGGATCTTCCCGACACAGGGATCAAACCTGCATCTCCTGCATTGCAGGCAGATTCCTTATTGCTGAGCCACCGAGAAAGCCCTTACATGAAGTGTACTTCAAAGTAACGAAATAATTAAAGAGAAGTTTCTTTTTAGAACTATTCTAGCTAATAATTGAGGAAGAAATCATAGAATTAAAATGGTGCTGTTTTATACTTTAATGAATTAACATTGGGTCATGATCATCAATGGCCAATATCACAGAATAAGAGAGAGAACCAGATATTATGTATCTTCAGATGGAAATACACAGTTTCACCCACGAGGGGCTTTTGTCAAAAAAAAAAAAAAAAAAGAAAGAAAAGGAAGAAGGAAATTGAATGGGAATTTTATTAAGTCTTCTACATAAAACTGCCAAGATAAGAAATACAGGGACAGAGGAACATATAAAACAAAACTATAGGGATACAATAAGCAAAACTGAGACTGTGGGGACAAAAGAAGAAATGGCTCGGCTTTTTGATTAACAGCAACAGCAGCATGAAAACTGCAAGGGAGAAATAGGGGGAGAAGCTACAGATTAAGAGATGACTGAAGGAGACATCAATCAGGTGCAGTGCCTGTGCCTTATTTGCACATCTTGGTTAAAAGAAACTATGAAAATATATATTCACAAGTACACAAGCATATAAGTGAAAGCGAAATTGCTCAGTCATGTCCAACTCTTTGCAACCCTATGGACTGTAGCCTACCAGGCTCCTCTGTCCATGGAATTTTCCAGGCAAGCGCACCAGAGTGGGTTGCCATTAAACAATTACAGAAGTATGAACACCAACTGAACATTTAAAGACATTAAGGAATTGTTGTTTTCTCTGTTTAGATGCAGTAGTGATATTGTGAGTGTGTGTGATATGTGTGTGTTTACTTTGACTCCCTGTCTTTTAGGGATGTACACTGAAATTACATGATGGCTAGGATGTGCTTCAAAATAATACAAGGGAGCAGATGGGAATGAATGGGCATAAAGATAAAGCAAGATTAGTCATGAACTGATCATTGCCAAAGCTGTGTGATGAATACTCAAGGGTTCATCAAGCTATGACTTTTATAAAATTCTCCTGAAAAGTTTGGAAACAAAATAATTTCTAAAACGAAACTACTTGGGACCGTGCTCTAGCTACCATTAGCATTAGCACCATGCTCTTCGGTAGACCTCTATCCTAAGGAGAAGCGCCTCTGCTCTCTCCTCTTTTCTCTTTGCCTCTTCCTTGTTGCTTGTCTTGTCANTCATCAAGCTATGACTTTTATAAAATTCTCCTGAAAAGTTTGGAAACAAAATAATTTCTAAAACGAAACTACTTGGGACCGTGCTCTAGCTACCATTAGCATTAGCACCATGCTCTTCGGTAGACCTCTATCCTAAGGAGAAGCGCCTCTGCTCTCTCCTCTTTTCTCTTTGCCTCTTCCTTGTTGCTTGTCTTGTCACTGCCTCCACGTTGAGTCCACTATAGAGCAGTCAGAGCACATAACCAGAATGTAAGATAATGGGAACTTAACAAATTGAGGTCACCTTGGGATGTCCTACATTGCACCTCAGATAATCTTCTGGAATTATCATCCTCCTGGGGTCATCTCATCTGTTCAGTTAATAGTGAGAATATTGATCCTCACAGTTTATATTCCTGTTATTGTGAACTGCTGGTTTATTGTCAATCTCTAATTAGAACACACTTTTCTAAGAATCTCCGTGCCTATTAAAACAGCTGTTTGAAGCTAGGATCCAAGGACACGGAGGGAAGAGAGAGGAAGGGGCCTCTTTTATTATCAGAGAGTAAATTGGCATCGGTCATCACTCTTGTCTTCTTTTAACTGTAGGTATTTATCAAAGTGCTGGATAATAATGATAACGGCCCAGAATTCTCTCAGCCAAATTACGATGTGACCATTTCCGAGGATGTGCTTCCCGATACGGAAATCCTGCAGATTGAAGCCACAGACAGAGACGAGAAGCACAAGCTGAGCTACACTGTCCACAGCAGCATCGACTCTGTCAGCATGAGGAAGTTCCGCATAGACCCCACCACAGGTGTCCTCTACACGGCTGAGAGGCTGGACCACGAGGCGCAAGACAAGCACATCCTGCACGTAATGGTAGGACCAGACTGCTTAATGCTCTCCTAGCAGAAGCACCTTTTAAGGCACACGCCTTAGCTGCCAGGCGGGCAGGGCCCTTGAATTTTGTAAGTAGTAGTAAATTTGATCTTTTCACAGCAGGGTTGCCTTCATTATTGCCTTTTTACTTCAGCGGGGAATTTGTATTGTTAGGTAGTGACTCCCTATTTTTGCCAAACTGAAATTTAGACGAATTGTACAGTAAAGGCTCATGACAGCCTGACTTGAGAGGGAAGTAACAGACCGTGTTTCCATAAATCTCCAAGGCTGTGGTATTGGTTCATGTCCAGAAGATTTTGTGGAAATTTTTTAAAAAGTTCCTCGAGAAGATAATCACAGGGTAATCCTTTATTTGACCTGTACAGTCCTTAGTCCTTAGAAGCATTTAGAGGACTGATTTATTACTTATTGCACTGGCATTGGACCTAGCGATAAATACTGGCTCACAAAAATCTCAGAACTCACCAAAGCCTTGAGAAATAAGTCTAAATTTGGGTTCATAGGGTCTCCAAATTATGTAGAAGTCGCTTTCATTATAAAGCAAAGTTCGATGAGTTTGCATAAATGAGAAGTAAAGATTAGTAAGAAAACACCCTTGTTTATGACCTAAAACCTGTCCCTTTAACTATCCCTGGGCAATTTCACAGCTACTGCCTATCAGAGACCCCTGAGTTCCTTAAGAGTGGGTAGAAGGGCAGAGACTTAATTTCTGTACTGATTGACTCCAAGATGCACTAAGATGCTATCAGTTCCCAAGCAGCTGAAGTAATGTTCCAGTAAGTGCTGCTCTTTCTTTCCAAGTCTGGAAACCTCTCTGGGCAAGAGGAAAGCTGAGTGCCGGGTGTTGGCTGTGGCTGCCAGCTGAGAGTGTGGGGAACGGAGGAGGGACTCAGGTTCATCAGATGCATTCCTCTGGCTGCTCATTCATGCACTCATTGAACAGATATTTCTCCAGCACCCACTGTGTATTACATTCTGTTCTAGGCACTGAGGATTTAAAGAGACAAAATCTTTGCACTCTTGGACATTCGATTGGAAAAGACCTAGATTTCAATAATCCCAAAGTACAGAGTCCAGCTTGGTCCTTAGGTGGGGCAGGCTGGTCTATAGACAGGGAACTTAGCATGCTAACTGGCTAGCATTTACATGTATCTCTTCAGGAACAGAAATCCCCTCCCAGCAACTAACACCATTCTTACCATTCTTCAAGCTGTGTCCACTCATTCTTTCCTTAAATAACTCAGAGTTCAGTGTGCTCACCCTGTATCATTTATCATTTATGTAACTGAGTGTTCAGAGCAAACAACTCCTTTAAGCTGCCTTTCTCCAAACTAAGCCCTTTTAGTCATTTTGCTCAACTCCTTTCAGGTACAATTTTTGAAAACTCCTTCCCCTTATATCTAAAGGTAGGGTAAGGGATAGGGCCTTTCTTGGTAGATTTTCTAATTTTTTCAGATCTCTCTGAAGTTAGGGGATCTACATCTGAACGAGAAAAAAAGCACACATTGGATTAATGCTACATACAATTATAGCAAAATCATGTGTTATAGAATTGATTAGTTGCAAGCTTCTGCCATAGGACTGGAAAAGGTCAGTTTTCATTCCAGTCCCCAAAAAAGGCAATGCCAAAGAATGCTCAAACTACCGCACAAGTGCCCTCATCTCACAAGCTCAGCATCCGTTGGACCATCACAAAAGCAAGAGAGTTCCAGAAAAACATCTATTTCTGCTTTACTGACTACACCAAAGTAGACTGGTTTGACTGTGTGGATCACAACAAACTGTGGAAAATTCTTCAAGAGACGGGAATCCCAGACCACCTGACCTGCCTCCTGAGAAATCTGCATGCAGGTCAGGAACCAACAGTTAGAACTGAACATGGAAAACAGGACTGATTCAAAATTGGGAAAGGAGTACGTCAAGGCTGTATATTGTCACTCTGCTTATTTAACTTATATGCAGAGCACGTCATGTGAAAAGCTGGCCTGGATGAAGCATAAGCTGGAATCAAGATTGCCAGGAGAAATATCAATAAAGTCAGATATGCAGATGACACCACCCTTATGGCAGAAAGTGAAGAAGAACTAAAGACCCTCTTGAAAGTGAAAGAGGAGAGTGGAAAAGCTGCTTTAAAGCTCAACATTCAGAAAACGAAGATCATGGCATCTGGTCCCATCACTTCAGGGCAAATAGATGGGGAAACAATGGAAACAGTAAGAGACGTTATTTTCTTGGGCTCCAAAATCACTGCAGATTGTGACTGCAGCCATGAAATTAAAAGACACTTGCTCCTTGGAGGAAAAGCTATGACCAACCTAGACAGCATATTAAAAAGCAGAGACATTACTTTGCCAATAAAGTTCCATCTAGTCAAAGCTATATTTTTTCCTCTAGTCATGTATGGATGTGAGAGTTGGACTACAAAGAAAGCTGAATGCTGAAGAACTGATGCTTTTGAACTGTGGTGTTGGAGAAGACTTGAGAGTCCCTTGGACTGCAAGGAGATCCAACCAGTCCATCCTACAGGAAATCAATCCTGAATATTCATTGGAAGGACTGATGCTGAAGATAGTCATGTATGGATGTGAGAGTTGGACTACAAAGAAAGCTGAATGCTGAAGAACTGATGCTTTTGAACTGTGGTGTTGGAGAAGACTTGAGAGTCCCTTGGACTGCAAGGAGATCCAACCAGTCCATCCTACAGGAAATCAATCCTGAATATTCATTGGAAGGACTGATGCTGAAGCTGAAACTCCAATACTTTGGCCACCTGATGTGAAGAACTGACTTGCTGGAAAAGACCCTGATGCTGGGAAAGATTGAGGGCAGGAGGAGAAGAGGATGACAGAAGATGAGATGGTTGGATGGCATCACTGACTCGATGGAAATGAGTTTTACTAAGCTCTGGGAGTTTGTGATGGACAGGGAAGCCTGGCATCTTGCAGTCCATGGGATCGCAAAGAGTCGAACATGACTGAGCAACTGAACTGAACTAAGCTCCTGCCATATGCAAAGAGGGAGAACTTTAAAGCAGTCAGGCAAGATTCTTTGGTATTTCACCATGTGGGGGTGTCACATTTTAGAAATTAAGATTTGGTTCATCTCCCCAGTGGTTAGGGTTCTCTCTTAGCTCTGGACCTTTATTTATGTTGGTTCCTCTTGCCTGAAATATATGCCACACACCACCTCCACCTCCCCCAGCATTTTACCACTTCTACTTGGTTTTGTAAGCTAGGCTACATTCTTCCTACTGCTTACTCATATGTTGGCATTTATCTTTTTGCCTTTTAGCTGACTACTTACTTGTTTGCAATCCCTAGTCAACTACTGAGGGCGGGAACTATATCTAATCAGTGCTGAAACACCTGGGGCCACCCTGGAGCATAGTAGATAATAGATGATAGTAAATGTTTGTTGAATGAATGAATGAACGACAGTGCCTACATTGCATTCATTACTTCCATATTTCAGCTTCCCCTTTAGAAGAGCCGCCATCCACCATTAGCAACTGTTCAGGCAAATTACAGAGGGCTGGGTGAGGGAGACCAGAGGGAAGTGCTGTGTTTGTGATATTCGGGCTTCAGTTCCACAAGCACGAACTGGACACAGGCCAGAGGCCAGGCATAACGTTGAGCAATACAGTGTGGTCCCAGCTCTCACCGTGTTCACAATCGGTGTCCTCGCTTGCTAGAAGCACTGTTAGTTACTGAGAACTTACTCGGCCTGGGAATGGGTCAAGCACTTTCCGTGGATGGTTTCATTTTTATGTCACTGTAGGCACAGCCATATGAATTCTTTGCAACTTAAAGATTTTAGTCCTATTGCTTCTTGTATTTTGCCTCAAGGTCAGAGATCAGGAGTTTCCTTATCGAAGAAACTTGGCCCGAGTCATTGTGAATGTGGAAGATGCTAACGATCACAGCCCTTATTTTACCAACCCACTCTATGAAGCATCTGTGTTTGAATCGGCTGCTCTGGGATCAGCTGTACTGCAGGTGACGGCCCTGGACAAAGACAAAGGGGAAAATGCAGAACTCATGTATACCATAGAAGCAGGTGAGAGCTGTTGCAGATGGCAGCATCATGCATGGCACTGGACCCTCAGTAGTATTTATCACTATGTAAAATTCTCATAGTTACCACTGGCACGTCTCCAAATGGATTTTTGGCCAAGCAACTGCCCTATTTGCTCAGTGATAGTGTATTAAGTTCTTGGCATTTCAGTAATATGTTTTCTATCATTGACAGCAAAGAAAGAGTTTCCTTTTATTGTGTTCAATCTCAGATTTTTCTGGAATGGAGAAGAGAGAAGACTGCATAATAAACTCTGTGGCTTTTTCTGATGGGTCAACAAGCCCGTGGCCTCCGACTGAAATAACCAAAGCCTCCCATCATAGGAGGTCTGCCAGACAGTTCTGTGAATTGAATCTTAAAGATCATTGTTTACTTGTCAGTAGGTGGGCTGTGGGCTGTGGGTTTCAAAAATGCCTACACCCCTCACACCCTAGTTAGCACAAACTCCCTTCATTGGAGGTGATATGAGTAGCATAGTAGTGGGTAAGGACTCAACAGCTTGCTTAACCTTACAGATAAATAAATACAGGCTCTTGTGTTGTTAAAACTTGAAAGTATTTTAAAAATTCAATTTTAATATCTAGAAGGCAATACCATAGTTTACTGATTGTCTGCAGATGGACACTTAGAAAACACTTATGACAGAAGAGATGAATGTCCAAGCAAGGAGAGGACCAGAAGCCTAAAAATTACAAAGATCCTTCTTCTGCTCAGTTTTCCCTTTCCCTGTTCTGTCTTTTTTGAACATTCAGGCTACATATTTCCAAAATGTTCTGCAACATTATGTCTGTCGTGCATAATGCCAAATGCTGTCTCCTTTCATGCTAGCGTTGGAAAGGCTTCTTTCTCTTGACTTAAATAAGGAGCATTTTTTGAGAGTGGTTGAATTAAAATATGAATGCTAGAATGACAACTTTGGACTAAAAATTTTTAGGAAAAAAAGCCAACAGCCTTCTTTAAAAATAGCCCCTCTATTGAATGACAATATAAAACTATTTCCTGTATTAGACACTGACATTTTACATGCTGCTGCTAAGTCGCTTCAGTCATGTCCGACTCTGTGCGACCCCATAGACGACAGCCCATTGGGCTCCGCCATCCCTGGGATTCTCCAGGCAAGAACACTGGAGTGTGTTGCCATTTCCTTCTCCAGTACATGAAAGTGAAAAGTGAAATTGAAGTCGCTCAGTCGTGTCCGACTCAGCGACCCCATGGACTGCAGCCTACCAGGCTCCTCTGTCCATGGGAGTTTCCAGGCAAGAGTACTGGAGTGAGATGCCATTGCCTTCTCCGACATTTTACATAAGTCTGTGTAAACTCTATACCAAAAAAAAAGAAAACAAGAAAAGACACGGATTCATAACAGCCAGGTGCCTCAAGAGAATTTGTCCATTTCTTTTCCAGTTTTCCAGAGTTTCCTTTCGGCCTAAAGCCTGACAGTGCGTGTGTGCCTAGATGTGTGCTAAATTGCTTCAGTCATGTGCAACTCTGTGCCCCTGTGGACTGTAACCCGCCAGGCTCCTCTGGCCATGGAATTCCCCAGCAAGAACACTGGAGGGGGGAGCCGTGCCCTACTCCAGGGGAGCTTTCTGACCCAGGGATCGAGCTCATGCCTCCTGTGTCTCCTGCCTTGGCAGGCGAGTTCTTTATCAATAGTGCCACCTGGGAAGGCCAAGCCTCACAGTACTTTTTGTGAAATGCTATTTTGCATTTCTTGTTTATCACAGGCCATTTTAATTATTTTCTTATTCAGTCCTTGTTCCTTTACTTTCACAAATAATATAGGGAAACTTTAAAAAATAAATATTTAAATACTGCCACAGGACATGGCAATTCAATAACTCTTTATAGTCATTCTGTAGTTCTCCCCTAATCATGAGTGTTGTTTCTTTTCTCCTCATTCATTTATGCATATGCCTTCTTTTATGTCATTGTAATCATTTAGGTATATGGTTTTATTTCTACTTTGCTTAACATTTTCCAAACATTTGTCTGTGTATCTACTTGTTTTTTATATTTGTCATTAGGGCTACTACTTCTCCTCTCAGATAACCAGACAATTTCAAAATCAATTTGCAGGTTCTCAAAGAGTAATTTAAGGGTAGAAAGTTGAAAGTTCTGTGTCGCTTATCTTTCAGCTTCCAAAGACTGTAGTCGAGTGCTAATCATAGAGAAAGAATTCAGTCATTTCTTCAATTAAAGCTAGGCAGAAGGGTTTTTTTTTTTCCCCCTTAAAATTTCTTTAATACAGAAAACTTGAATTTCCAGAAAACCCAAGGCATGCTTCGTATCTCGAAGAATAAACTTTGATTAGAAGTGTAAAAAGTTGATAAGAATTACAGGACAGATCGACCTATGCTTGATCTGGACTGGTTCTGGTTAAGCCAAGTTTCTTTGCAGATCATGATAGAAGACAGGCAGATCCCAGCTAGTTCAGCAGTTTGAAGCAAATAACAAGAGTTTGGTGCAAAGTGTTGTTGTGTAGTCGATAAGTCATGCCCAACTCAACTCAATTAAGTGCTCTCACAAAGCTTAATAAGCAAGATTTCACTCTGTTTACTGGTGGTCCATATTTAAGGCTTCCCTGGTGGCTCAATGATACAGAATCTGCCTACCAATGCAAGAAACACAGAGACTCGGGTTCCATGCCTGGGTCAGGAAGATCCCCTGGAGAAGGAAATGGCAGCCCACTCCAGTGTTCTTGCCTGGAAGATGCCGTGGACAGAGGAGCCTGGTGGGCTACAGTCCATGAGGTTGCAAAGAGTCAGACATGACTGAGTTGACTAAACAACAGCAATACATTTCCTATACCCTGCCTGGCCTGATTAATTAATTAATGAATTTGGCTGCACCAAGTCTCGGTTGTATCCTGAGGGATCTTCCGTTGTGGCACGTGGGATCTAGTTCCCCAGCCAGGGATCAAACCTGGGCCCCTGCCTTGGGAGCTCAGAGTCCCAGCCACAGGATCTCCAAAGAAGTCCCTGAAGCTTTTTGTTTTTACCCAAAAGACTGAAGTAAAATCAAGTGCAGAACTTCAGGTCTTATATTTAGATCAGGGTTGACGTTTGGTGCCAGCAGTGGTTCACAAGTGGCTTGGAGAGAGGGCAGTACAGGAGAGACCAGGACTAGGAAAGAGCTAAGTTATGACGGGAGGGAGCGTATTAGATGCCAAGATGGATACAGATGGAAAGTTAATCTTTTTGGGGTCTACCTCTCTTGGTCATTCAACAAATATTTATTGAGCTCCCCTTTTGTGCCAGGCAGTGTGCTGTATACCAGATTCATAATGGTAGGTAACATCAGCACAGCTTTTGCCCAGTTGTCGAAAGTCTTTAAGAAGCCATGCTGTTGTTATTGCTGAGTTGCTAAATCATGTCTGACTCTTTGAAACCCCATGATGTCGCCCACCAGGTTCCCTTGGCCATGGGCTTTCCTAGGAGGAATAATGGTGTGGGTTGCCATTTCCTTGTCTAGGGGAGCTCCCCGATCCAGAGATAGAACCCACATCTCCTGCATTGGCATGAATTCCAAGAAAACAAGCAGAGCTTGTTAGCTTCCAAAGATTCAAGTAGAGCAGAAGAGAGTAAGCAGGAAGTGGATTCCAAGTAAGCAGGACAGTGTGCTGAAGAGAGAGAGAGAGACAAAGCAGCTGCTGGACAGCATCCTGGGGTGGGGTACCAAGGAGATCAACAGCCACAGGACCGCAGAGTGGAACAGTGCTACTCAGGGTCAAAGGCTGGGCCTCTTTCATCCCTGCCATGTGTATCTTGCTGTTATGTCCTGAGCCTGGAGGAAGACAGGTCTCACATAAAGGAAGGAAGGACTCACCTGAAAACTCCATGTGGGACCCCATAATGAGGATGTGGCCTTCAGGCCTGCGTGTCAGGTATCTCTATATTTACCTCCCCTGAGATGCTGAAGTGAAATGATTCCTGCCTTCTTGTGAGGGTCTGTGAATCAAATATTGGAGCACACTCAATTCCACATTTCCATTCATTGAAAATTTGCAAGCTTGTTCCTGAGCTCATTGGCCTTCTTGTTGTCATGTTCAGGTGGCATGTCCACATTTGAGGTCAGAATCAAATTCTTTACCTCTGTTAGATTTGCTCCCTCTCGAGAAATAAACAAACATACAAATAGACTTCACAGGAACATGACATTTTTGTTTTCAGACTTGGAAAATTTCAATTAATAAGTACATAGTAAGAAGTGTGTAAATAGCTGTATTTATTGTATATTTTAACTCTTGTGACCCCAGAGACTAGCCCACCAGTTTCCTCTGTCTATGGGATTTCCTAGGCAGGAACACTGGAGTGGATTTCCATTTCCTATTCCAGGGGATCTTCCCGAGTCAGGGACTGAACCCATGTCTCCTACATTGGCTGGCAGATTCTTTACCACTGAGCCACCAGGAAGCTCAATATTTCAATAAGCACTTACCTACCTTCTCAATCCTGGAGGCTATTGTAATGATAATGACATTTATTTATTTATTTTTTTCATCATATATTTTTTTTTTTATTTTTTTTTGTATTTATTTATTTTTTTAAGTATACATATTTCAATGCTATTCTCCCAAATCATCCCTCCCTCTAAACTCTCTGTATGTTGCCATGCTATAGAACTTCAAAAATTAAGAAAAACTCAGATATATTTGAATAACATAGATTTTTAACTTGTGATATAAAAAAATGGGGACCCGGAAGTATGTGTGTTGTTTGAGAAGTAGGGGAAAGCCCCACAAGAAGCAAAAAGCCATGGGTGAAGGATGCTACTCCCCACTGTTCATGACCTGTGTACCGCGTTCTTGGCATTCTTTGTGTTTTGTGTCCCCCACTCTCTCCTCCTCTTTCTTACCCTCCACAGTCCCGGATGTCACCCCCCGCCTGTCTCCGAGGCAGGCCTCTCAGCTTCCGCAGCGTCAGGGTGCACACGGTGCACTGAGGCTGCCTCCTCTCAATGCTATAGAACTTCAAAAATTAAGAAAAACTCAGATATATTTGAATAACATAGATTTTTAACTTGTGATGTAAAAAAATGGGGACCTGGAAGTATGTGTGTTGTTTGAGAAGTAGGAGAAAGCCCCACAAGAAGCAAAAAGCCATGGGTGAAGGATGCTACTCCCCACTGTTCATGACCTGTGTACTGCGTTCTTGGCATTCTTTGCGTTTTGTGTCCCCCACTCTCTCCTCCTCTTTCCTACCCTCCACAGTCCCGGATGTCACCCCCGCCTGTCTCTGAGGCAGGCCTCTCAGCTTCCACAGCATCAGGGTGCACACGGTGCACTGAGGCAGCCTCCTCTCAGTCTCGTGAGGTCCATGCCTCAAGTTCTTGGTTTCAGTGCCCGTTCTGACGAACGGTTCTGTACTTCACCAGAAACCTCTCAAAAGTTTAGCAGATAGAATGGCTACTGATTGCAACAAGTGCCTTGTCATTGTTAATGTCCTCTGTTACATCCATGTGTGCATGTGTGTGTGTGTTGGAGTGTAGGGAATTCGGAAAAAATTCTCACAGCTTATAAAGCAAATGATGACTTGAGAAGAATTCTCCATGCCTGAGCAGCAGACCCCCTCCCCCTCACCCAAGTAGTGTTGGGAATGAAGTTGATCCTGATGATATGAGACAATACCAATTCCATGCAGCAAAACTTACCTTTGGAATTATCTTAAACCAAATGATTATGTGATACTGTTCTGATGCGATTCCTACAACCTTCTTTCTTACAGCATAGAACATGGAATTGTGGCACTGATTTCGGGATAAATGCCTTTTTACCAGTGTGTAAAAAGGCATGTGCCAGCCCAATCTGAGAATAAGAAAGTCCTAAGCATTCTTACTAGAAAAGTCTTTCTTACAAACTCTTATTTCCCAGTTTGAAACTACATAAGTGCTGGGCTGTTTTTCTTGTTAACCTGGATTAAGAAGATACTAATCTAAAATTCACAACGTACTGGAAAATTCATCTCAAAGTCTTTTGAATATCCTTTTAGGGAAATCTCTCATTTTATTTCAGGATAAGGTGTAGTGAAAACAAATAATTGCTTCTATTTGCCATGCTGTGTAAAGTAGCCTCAAGATAAAGAGTTAATCTTCAGAAAATGACCCACTTGAACTCGTTTTCTTGTTGATTTCTCTATTGCAGGGAATACTGGGAACACATTTAAGATTGAACCAGTCCTGGGCATCATCACCGTTTCCAAGGAGCCAGACATGACGACAATGGGTCAGTTTGTCCTGTCAGTCAAAGTCACGGATCATGGTTCCCCACCTATGTCTGCCACCGCCATCGTGCGCATTTCTGTCACCATGTCTGATAATTCTAACCCCAGGTTCACTCACAAAGACTACCAAGCAGAAGTGAATGAAAATGTTGATGTTGGAACATCTGTCATTCTAATCTCTGCCATCAGTCAATCCACTCTCATTTATGAAGTGAAAGATGGAAATGTTGATGGGATCTTCACCATAAACCCCTATTCTGGAGTCATCACCACTCGGAAGGCGCTGGATTACGAGCGGACTTCCTCTTATCAGCTCATTGTCCAGGCCACCAACATGGCAGGAATGGCTTCCAATGTCACAGTCAATATTCAGATTGTTGATGAAAACGACAATGCACCAGTTTTTCTCTTTTCTCAATATTCAGGCAGCCTCAGCGAGGCAGCCCCCATCAATAGCATTGTCAGGAGCTTGGATAACAGCCCACTGGTGATTCGAGCCACTGATGCTGACAGCAACCGGAACGCTCTGCTTGTGTATCAGATTGTGGAGTCCACGGCCAAGAAGTTCTTCACAGTGGACTCCAGCACAGGGGCGATCAGAACAATCGCCAACCTGGACCACGAGGCCATCGCCCATTTCCTTTTCCATGTGCACGTGAGAGACAGTGGCAGCCCCCAGCTGACCGCAGAGAGTCCTGTTGAAGTCAGCATAGAGGTTACGGATGTGAATGACAACCCACCTGTGTTCACTCAGGCCGTGTTTGAGACTGTCTTACTTCTACCGACCTATGTCGGAGTGGAGGTTCTGAAAGTTAGTGCCACGGATCCTGACTCTGAGGTACCCCCTGAACTGACATACAGCCTAACGGAAGGCAGCTTGGATCATTTTTTCATTGACTCAAATAGTGGAGTGCTCACCGTGAGAAACAACAACCTCTCCAAAGATCACTACATGCTGAGAGTGAAGGTGTCTGATGGAAAGTTCTATAGCACATCCATGGTCACCATCTTGGTTAAAGAAGCCATGGACAGTGGCCTCCACTTTACTCAAAGCTTTTACTCCACCTCCATCTCAGAGAACAACACTAACATAACCAAAGTTGCTATTGTCAATGCAGTTGGCAATCGCCTTAATGAGCCCTTAAAATATAGCATCTTAAACCCAGGGAACAAGTTCAAGATAAAATCTACCTCAGGGGTCATTCAGACCACCGGAGTCCCCTTTGACCGTGAGGAGCAGGAATTATATGAGCTGGTGGTGGAAACCAGCCGAGAGCTTGACCATCTGCGGGTGGCGAGGGTGGTGGTCAGGGTTAACATCGAAGACATAAACGACAACTCCCCAGTCTTTGTGGGTCTCCCTTACTACGCTGCCGTACAGGTCGATGCTGAGCCTGGCACTCTGATTTACCGAGTGACAGCCGTTGACAAAGACAAAGGTGCAAATGGAGAAGTGACCTACGTCCTACAGGACGACTATGGCCATTTCGAAATTAACCCTAATTCAGGGAATGTTATTTTAAAAGAAGCATTCAATGCAGACTTGTCCAACATTGAGTATGGAGTCACCATCCTAGCCAGAGATGGTGGGAAACCCTCTTTGTCCACATCCGTGGAACTTCCCATTACTATTGTCAACAAAGCAATGCCTGTGTTTGATAAGCCCTTTTATACAGCATCTGTCAATGAAGATATTGGCATGGACACCCCCATTCTAAGCATCAATGCCACCAGTCCAGAAGGGCAAGGCATCATATATATCATTGTTGATGGGGATCTGTATAAACAATTTAACATTGACTTTAACACTGGGGTCCTGAAAGTCATTAGCCCTTTGGATTATGAAATGACATCAGTTTATAAGTTGACAGTAAGAGCCAGTGATGCACTTACTGGGGCCAGGGCTGAAGTTACCATTGACCTGCTCATTAATGATGTGAATGACAACCCCCCTATTTTCGGTCAACCCACATACAACACAACATTATCAGAAGCGTCCCTCATCGGGACACCTGTCTTACAAGTTGTGTCTACTGATGCAGACTCAGGGAACAATAAAATGGTCCATTATCAGATTGTCCAGGATACTTACAACAGCACGGATTATTTTCACATAGACAGCACAAGTGGCTTGATCCTGACTGCGCGGATGCTGGACCACGAGTCAGTGCAACACTGCACTTTGAAAGTCAGAGCCACAGATAATGGCTTCCCATCACTGAGCAGTGAGGTCCTGGTTCATATCTACATCTCGGACGTGAATGACAACCCTCCAGTCTTTAATCAGCTCATTTATGAGTCATACGTGAGTGAATTAGCCCCCCGGGGCCATTTTGTAACCTGTGTGCAAGCCTCCGATGCAGACAGCTCTGACTTTGATCGGCTGGAATACAGCATTTTATCTGGAAATGACCGGACGAGCTTTCTGATGGACAGCAAGAGTGGCATCATTACACTGTCCAACCACCGCAAGCAGCGGATGGAACCTCTGTACAGTCTCAACGTGTCAGTCTCTGATGGGTTGTTCACGAGCACCGCCCAAGTGCATATCAGGGTCCTTGGAGCCAACCTGTACAGCCCTGCCTTTTCACAGAGCACCTATGTAGCTGAGGTGAGAGAGAACGCAGCTGCTGGGACGAAGGTAATCCACGTTCGGGCCACGGATGGGGATCCAGGGATGTATGGGCAGATCAGCTATGCCATCATCAATGACTTTGCTAAGGATAGATTCCTCATAGATGGCAATGGACAGGTCACCACAACAGAAAGGCTTGACAGGGAACACCCTCTGGAAGGAGACATCAGTATTTTTTTGAGGGCCCTCGATGGCGGAGGAAGAACAACTTTCTGTACGGTGAGGGTGATTGTGGTGGATGAAAATGACAACGCCCCCCAGTTCTTGACAGTGGAATACAGAGCCAGCGTCAGGGCAGATGTCGGGCGGGGCCACCTGGTCACGCAGGTCCAAGCCATGGACCCAGATGATGGAGCAAATGCAAGGATTACTTATTCCCTCTATAGCGAGGCCTCGGTCTCAGTGGCTGACCTCCTGGAAATCGACCCTGACAATGGCTGGATGGTCACCAAGGGCCACTTTAACCAGCTGAGGAACACAGTGCTGTCCTTCTTTGTCAAAGCAGTGGACGGGGGCATCCCAGTGAAGCACTCCCTCATTCCTGTCTACATCCACGTCTTACCCCCTGAAACGCCCGTGCCCTCCTTTACCCAGTCTCAGTATTCCTTCACTGTGTCAGAAGATGCAGCCATTGGGAGCACGGTGGATACCCTGAGGGTTTTGCCCACTCAGAAGGTCAAATTCAGCACAGTTAATGGGGAGCGGCTGGAAAATAACAAAGGCAATGTCTTCATCATAGAACAGGAAACAGGCACAATCAAGCTGGACAAGCGTCTTGACCATGAGGTCAGCCCAGCTTTTCACTTCAAAGTGGCAGCCACTATACCCCTGGACAAAGTAGACATTGTGTTCACAGTGGATGTAGATGTCAAGGTACTGGATCTGAATGACAACAAGCCAGTCTTTGAAACTTCAAACTACGAGACAGTCATCATGGAAGGGATGCCCGTGGGCACCAAACTAACACAGGTGAGAGCCATGGATGTGGACTGGGGAGCCAACGGGCAGGTCACCTACTCCCTCCACTCGGATGCCCAGCCCGAGAAGGTGATGGAAGCCTTCAGCATTGACAGCAACACAGGCTGGATCAGTACCCTGAAGGACCTGGATCACGAGACAGACCCCGTGTTCACCTTCTCCGTGGTGGCCTCTGACCTCGGGGAAGCCTTCTCTCTTTCTTCCACAGCACTGGTGTCTGTCACGGTGACAGATATAAATGACAACGCTCCAGTCTTTGCCCATGAGGTGTACCGAGGGAATGTGAAGGAGAGCGACCCTCCGGGCGAGGTGGTAGCTGTCCTCAGCACGTGGGACAGAGACACGTCTGACGTCAATCGCCAAGTGAGCTACCATATTACAGGTAAGTCTGCCGCCCTCGGTGTTCACTCTATGCTTCGCTTCCTGAAGAAAGATGGAAGGTGACAGGGGGCAGGCTTCCCCAGTGGCTCAGTGGTAGAGAATCCACCTGCAGTGCAGGAGCCACAGGAGATACAGATTCGATCCCTGGGTTGGGAAGATCCACTGGAGGAGGGCGTGGCAACCCATGCCAGTGTTCTTGCCTGGAGAATTCCACAGACAGAGGAGTCTGGCGGGCTACAGTCCATGGGGTCCCAGAGTCAGACATGACTGAAGCGACTTAGCACCCACACATGCACGGCAGAGGGGTGAGAGTAGGGGAGAAAGACATGAGATGAGGGTTTGAGGAGTTATCCTACCTCTCTGAGGCTGAGACAGCTTAGTTCTTTAGTTGTTACTAACTCAGCCTTATTTGAAGTTCATTAATTTGCTTGTGACGGATGACCCAGATTGATACTTAGTCAATTTTTATCATTTGAAAAAAAGTCCAATTTTGCTGGTGGTCCAGGGGCTAAGACTCCCTGCTTCCGCTGTAAGGGACACAAGTTCAGTCCCCAGTCAGGGAACTAAGATCCCACATGCTACACAGAGTAGCCAAAATAAAGAAATAAAATTTAAAAAGAGTCCAGCCAAATAGCCCAGTTGAAGAAATAAAAATAGCAGAATGCCTAAGAAGCTTTTTGTCTGAAATGAATATAAATAAATAAAAGTGATGCTTTACTCATCTTTCTTTCCTTACCATTATCACTCATGTCTTTACTGCAGAAATATACATTTTAATGGAAAAAAACCCAACACTTCCCTTCCACACTATTCTTCTTTTTCTTTATGGAGCTGTTTTCTGAATGTTGTTTTCTGTTTAATGGTCTTAATGCATTTGTGCTTTGATAGAGTAATTTATTTTTAAGTATATTCCTTTTTCCTACTTTTTGTAATGGTAAGAAAATAAATAGCTTTATTTACAAGTTTTTTCTGGTAATAAAACTCAGATGCATGCACACACACACACACATGCGTGCACACATACAAATCAGAGGGCGTGATTTTTGTTTTTTGTTTTTGCTGAAAAATCTTAAATTATAACTCCAAGTCAAAGGGTATGTGTCCTGACATGGCAAATTTTTTGGATCCCTTTTCTGTCTTTCCAAATAGTAAATAGCAGTTCAATAGGAAAGCCAAGATAGACAAGTGAGGTCACACAGAATGCACACACACACACATGTCACCATTGCTCTGAGCATCTTGTGTCAGAGTGAAAATGGGGTATCACTGATCAGGGGTCACTTTCCAGGGATGAAGGCCTTCAACTTCTAAGAGGAGAGGTTGGTGTTGTGGGAGCAGTCTTCCTGTTTGGGGGTTCTAAAGCTAATATTTTGATGTTGTGCCATTCAAAGGCAGAACATAAGCCAAGTGCCAAAAAATTTCAAAGAATCCATCCATACTTGTAGTCAGGTGGCCTCCCTTTAGAAAAACAACATTATTCAAAGTGAAAAATGAATTAATTAGAATGCCCTTAGGATGCAAAATCTTCTTAAGTACTTTAGTGAGAAAGTTAATTAATCACCACAGAATAAGACCCACAGGAGAGCATCCGTGCCTGTGCTCAGGACCTTCACATCTCCCTGCAGACTCCTCTTTACGCAACTGCTTTCTTGAGGCTGTTTTCTGTTTAAAGGTCTTAATGCATTTATGCTTTTTCTGATACCTTCCATTGTGTGTGTGTGTGTGTTGTTGTTGTTGTTTCATTAAAATGTATATTTCTGCAGTAAAGACATGAGCGATCATGGTGAGGAAAGAAAGGTGAGTACAATATCACTTTGATTTATTTGCATTCAGTTTCAGACAAAAAGCTTCTTAGACATTCGGAGGGATTCTTTTCTATTTGGAAGAACAGTTAAATACTCAACTTTAATTATTTACACGTTGTCTCTGAATTCTCAGTGGATGGTTTAAGGGACCATCCCATCGACTTTACCAAAGTAATGAGAACAGAATAGCTTCAAGCTACTGTTACTATTAGCCGTGCCAACCACCAACTGATTTTAATTAGATTTAACTTTTGCTCTTGATGTAACACAACTTGGCTGTGCTGCCACAGATGAACAAAGGACCATTAATCATTTTATTTCACAAAAGGGCAGTGTGGGCCTGCACTGAAAGCGTTTAGTAGAGGTTACATTTGTTCCTGCTGAAATCATATTTGACTGAAGCCTAATTGAATCCTAGTCAGTAGTGGAGGAAAGTGATATCCCAAGGAGAACCTGTGCCTCACCAAAGCATTTTTCTCAACCTCAGCAGATTGGCCTTGAGGGCCAGATAAGTCTCTGCTGTGGGCACCCATTCCTTGCTGCAGGTGCCAGTGTGGGATGGTTACCAGCACCACTGGCTTCTACCCAGTAGATTCCAGTAGCCCAGCCATTGGCATCACCCCTAATGGGACATTCAGAAATGTCTCTTGGCACTGACAAATGTCCTGAGGATATGGGACTAGCCACTCCCAGTTGAGAATCACTGCCCTGGAGGAATGTGCAGCCCTCAGCTTCTCTGCACTGTCTGTCCACTATGGTTCATTTAGCCCATGGTTGAATCGCCAAAATCCAGCCCCTGTGCACCAGTGTTACAGGGGAGGTAAAAAAGTTGGCTTAAAGCTCAACATTCAGAAAACTAAGATCATGGCATCCGGTCCCATCATTTCATGGCAAATAGATGGGGAAACAGTGGAAACAGTGGCTGACTTTATTTTTCTGGGATCCAAAGTCACTGCAGATGGTGATTGCAGTCATGAAATTAAAAGACGTTTACTCCTTGGAAGGAAAGTTATGACCAACCTAGATAGCATATTCAAAAGCAAAGACATTACTTTGTCAACAAAGGTCCATCCAGTCAAGGCTATGGTTTTTCCAGTGGTCATGTATGGATGTGAGAGCTGGACTATAAAGAAAGCTGAGCACCAAAGAGTTGATGCTTTTGAATTGTGGTGTTGGAGAAGACTCTTGAGAGTACCTTGGACTGCAAGGAGATCCAACCAGTCCATCCTAAAGGAAATCAGTCAAATATTCATTGGAAGGACTGAAGCTGAAACTGAAACTCCAATAATTTGGCCATCTGATGCAGAGAGCTAACTCATTTGAAAAGACCCTGATGGTTGGAAAGATTGAGGGCAGGAGGAGAAGGGGATGACAGAGGATGATATGGTAGGATGGCATCACCAACTTANTTTTGATGTTGTGCCATTCAAAGGCAGAACATAAGCCAAGTGCCAAAAAATTTCAAAGAATCCATCCATACTTGTAGTCAGGTGGCCTCCCTTTAGAAAAACAACATTATTCAAAGTGAAAAATGAATTAATTAGAATGCCCTTAGGACGCAAAATCTTCTTAAGTACTTTAGTGAGAAAGTTAATTAATCACCACAGAATAAGACCCACAGGAGAGCATCCGTGCCTGTGCTCAGGACCTTCACATCTCCCTGCAGACTCCTCTTTACGCAACTGCTTTCTTGAGGCTGTTTTCTGTTTAAAGGTCTTAATGCATTTATGCTTTTTCTGATACCTTCCATTGTGTGTGTGTGTGTGTTGTTGTTGTTGTTTCATTAAAATGTATATTTCTGCAGTAAAGACATGAGCGATCATGGTGAGGAAAGAAAGGTGAGTACAATATCACTTTGATTTATTTGCATTCAGTTTCAGACAAAAAGCTTCTTAGACATTCGGAGGGATTCTTTTCTATTTGGAAGAACAGTTAAATACTCAGCTTTAATTATTTACACGTTGTCTCTGAATTCTCAGTGGATGGTTTAAGGGACCATCCCATCGACTTTACCAAAGTAATGAGAACAGAATAGCTTCAAGCTACTGTTACTATTAGCCGTGCCAACCACCAACTGATTTTAATTAGATTTAACTTTTGCTCTTGATGTAACACAACTTGGCTGTGCTGCCACAGATGAACAAAGGACCATTAATCATTTTATTTCACAAAAGGGCAGTGTGGGCCTGCACTGAAAGCGTTTAGTAGAGGTTACATTTGTTCCTGCTGAAATCATATTTGACTGAAGCCTAATTGAATCCTAGTCAGTAGTGGAGGAAAGTGATATCCCAAGGAGAACCTGTGCCTCACCAAAGCATTTTTCTCAACCTCAGCAGATTGGCCTTGAGGGCCAGATAAGTCTCTGCTGTGGGCACCCATTCCTTGCTGCAGGTGCCAGTGTGGGATGGTTACCAGCACCACTGGCTTCTACCCAGTAGATTCCAGTAGCCCAGCCATTGGCATCACCCCTAATGGGACATTCAGAAATGTCTCTTGGCACTGACAAATGTCCTGGGGATATGGGACTAGCCACTCCCAGTTGAGAATCACTGCCCTGGAGGAATGTGCAGCCCTCAGCTTCTCTGCACTGTCTGTCCACTATGGTTCATTTAGCCCATGGTTGAATCGCCAAAATCCAGCCCCTGTGCACCAGTGTTACAGGGGAGGTAAAAAAGTTGGCTTAAAGCTCAACATTCAGAAAACTAAGATCATGGCATCCGGTCCCATCATTTCATGGCAAATAGATGGGGAAACAGTGGAAACAGTGGCTGACTTTATTTTTCTGGGATCCAAAGTCACTGCAGATGGTGATTGCAGTCATGAAATTAAAAGACGTTTACTCCTTGGAAGGAAAGTTATGACCAACCTAGATAGCATATTCAAAAGCAAAGACATTACTTTGTCAACAAAGGTCCATCCAGTCAAGGCTATGGTTTTTCCAGTGGTCATGTATGGATGTGAGAGCTGGACTATAAAGAAAGCTGAGCACCAAAGAGTTGATGCTTTTGAATTGTGGTGTTGGAGAAGACTCTTGAGAGTACCTTGGACTGCAAGGAGATCCAACCAGTCCATCCTAAAGGAAATCAGTCAAATATTCATTGGAAGGACTGAAGCTGAAACTGAAACTCCAATAATTTGGCCATCTGATGCAGAGAGCTAACTCATTTGAAAAGACCCTGATGGTTGGAAAGATTGAGGGCAGGAGGAGAAGGGGATGACAGAGGATGATATGGTAGGATGGCATCACCAACTTAATGGCCATGGGTTTGGGTGGACTCTGGGAGTTGGTGATGGACAGGGAGGCCTGGCATGCTGTGGTTCATGGGGTCACAAAGAGTTGGACACAACTGAGTGACTGGACTGAACTGAACTATGCATTGGTGCCATATGAAATCTTAAAAACTGTTTGGGACAACGTAGAAAGAAATAGCTTTATTGCTTTGCCAGGCAAAGAGGGCCACAGTGGGCTAATGCCCCCAAAACTGTGTATTCCACCCTGGGGAGTGGGCACTGAGCAGCCTTATAGTGTTTAAGGAGCAGGGCATGATCAGCTTGTGGACATTCTTCCAGTTGGTTGAGATGGTGATGATGAGTCAGCATCATCAACCTTCTGGTTCCAGCTGGTTTAGGGTCTACGTGCTTGTGGGTAGCATAGTTAACTTCTTTGACCTGGGAGGTTCAGTATCTGCAAAACAACTCAAAGGACATGGCTCAGAATGTTATCTATAGTCCCCAAGGAGGAATTCAATGTCCTTTACTTTGTTTAATGGCTAAAGCATTTATCATTTTTTCTTGCTTGTTTTCCTTTCTGCATTTTCTCACTTCTTGGATTAAATTTATTCTTTGACTAAAGTACTCCTACAGAGAAAAGGCAGGTAGGTTTATAGGAGAGCAATGGAGAAACAGACATAGAGAACAGACTTATGGACAGGGGGAGAGGGTGACATGTATGGAAAGAGTAACATGGAAACTTACATTACCATATGTAAAATAGATAGCTAATGGGAATTTGCTATATAGCTCAGGAAGCTCAAAGAGGGGCTTTGTACCAACCTAGAAAGGTGGGGTGGGGCAGGAGATGGGAGGGAGTTTCAAAAGGGAGGGGATATGTGTATACCTATGGCTGATTCATATTGAGATTGACAGAAAACAACAAAATTCTTAAAGCAAATCATCCTTCAGTAAAAAATAATAAATTTTTAAAAAGCAGGCAGAGGACAGAACATGGGTGTGGTCTATTCTGGAAAGGCCTCGTGGGACCCCGCTTGGTTACAGTCGCGTCCAAGCCGGGGCTTCCCAGGTGGTGCTAGTGATGAAGAACCTGCCTGCCAGCACAGGAGACACAAAGAGGGGCAGGTTCGATTCCTGGGTCGGGAAGATCTCCTGGAGGAGGGCACGGCAACCCACTCCAGTATTCTTGCCTGGGGAATCCCGTGAACAGAGGAGCCTGGTGGGGTCACAAAGAGGCAGGCACAACTGATTCTCAGCTTGCACTCTTTTAAAGAGTCACTGTAAGAAGGTGAGATGGCTCCACTGTTTCAGTGCAGCAGCAGCCAACAGGCAGTAGGCTTTCCTTATTTATTTGTTTATTGTCAGTTTCCCAGCAGAAAGTGAACTCCACCACCAAAGCAGGGATTTCTTCTGTCACTTTTGTTCCCTGCTGTAACCCCACTGCATGGCACAGCGCGTGGTCCAAAGCAGGTGACAAATACGTGTTGAATGCCCCCAAACCAAAGAAATGGTGAGCATCTAACTGGAGTCTGGGCTTCAGGCCAGTTATCTCGTCCAGTCTTCCTTCATGTTCAAAGTGACGTTATCTCCTTCTTCACGTTTGGAAGGTCAAGATGGTTTTCTTCTTCCTTCCCCCAAGCTGCTTTTGTCTCTGTGTAGTTCAGTGATGTGGGAAAGGAATGTTGCTGGGACCACTTTCATTGTTTCAGCCTCATCAAAAGTGGTTCCGCTCGAACTCTTCTCCTTTTCTTCCATTTTCACCAGCTTCCCTCTGATAAATTTGATCTAATTGCAGTGCTTATCTTTGAGCGCCTCCTTCAATAACCCCTCATTGGGGCTCTTTACTCCAAATGGGTCTTCCTCTGTCACACAAACTTTTCTCCCCCAGATTTTAGTCCTCAGAAGAAGGGCCGCAGTAAAACATTCTTCATTAAAACATTCCTTAATAGAGCTGACTGCCTTTCCTTGATTGCATAATCAACGGCTAATGAAATTGTCTGGGTAACAAGAGCTATAGTGTATTACATCCTCTCTTGAGACGGAGTGGAAAGACAATTGTATCATCTGAGAAGAAGATTGATTGTTCACAGTTTGAATTTGATTGTCCTTAAGGGGAGCTAAACAAGAGATCATCTCCGGCTTCTCTAAGTGCATTTTCTTCCCTTGGAAAGTTACTGTTTTACTTTCCACACAAGCCAAGCATATAAATATCATACTTTGTTGCAGGAGAATCAAAAGAAAGTGTCAGGTTTTTTTTTCCAGTCTCGTAAATGATGCGGTTTGAGAGGCACCTGGTTGACCTCGCACAGGCCTCTCACAGTAGGTGGAGATCAAAGCTTTTCATTGCTCATCTTCAGAAACTCTCTTTTCACTGCAGGAGGGAACCCCCGAGGAAGGTTTGCCCTGGGCCTGGTGCAGAGCGAATGGAAGGTCTACGTGAAGAGACAACTGGATAGAGAAGAACAAGACATTTACTTCCTCAATATTACTGCCACCGATGGGCTCTTTGTCACTCAGGCCATGGTGGAAGTGACTGTCAGTGATGTGAATGACAATAGCCCTGTGTGTGATCAGGTGAGATTCGTGGCCATGTTGGATTGCTGCTTTTCACTCTGCTTCTCTAAAATTAAGTCAAAACCCATTTCGTTTTTCTCCTTAAAACCTGGCTCCATTCTGTTCCTTTCTCCTTGATTAGTGCAGTCCAATTTTATATACGCATGTAAGAGGACGAAATACTATAAGCATGGAAAGAATATAGGTAGCACCATTAGTACTTAATTCTGGCCATCAAAAAATACAAACAAAAAATAAAATCAGGACTCTTAAAATAATAAAAAGCTTTCTAAGGGATCATAAAGAATATTGGGATTTTTTCATATCTAAACTACTGATTTCATAAAAGAAAAATGGGCCACTCAAAAGTATGAATTACTTTTGTTGTATAAGTTTATACAGCTGGCTGGCAGCAATGTTGATAATGAAGCTGGGTCTCCAGGCTTCTCATGAAGTGTTATTTTTCCCCATAGTTCAAAGCATGAGAGCCAATGCAAGGTGTCAATTATTGACTATATTCTTTCTTACCAAAATTAAATCACCCTTCACTTACCTTTTCTTTACATGTGGACTGCGAGACAATATTGGTGTTCTTTAGCTTAGAAAATGTTTGCAATCTTACTAATGCCAGATGTTAGTAGTGGCTCTTTAAAGTTGAAGGGTCCCAAAGACTCCCTGATGCTTGATCACTCTCTGATGTGATCATTATCTCATGTGCATCACAATTCCACAGGGGCAGGGATTTTTGTCTGTTTTCCTCTGCATTGTACCCCTAGCATCTCAAAAGTACCTCGCCCATAGTAGCGGCTCAATTAGCATTTGTTGACTGAATGAGCATGGGAGGGGCAGGGCAAGAGATATTTTATGTTTCATCCGATGGTGTAAGATGATTCTGCAGTAAAGGAAAAACATAACTGAAGATAAATTATGCGAGTGCCTTGTTAAAGAAATCATTTATAAGGCTAATATGGCAATCGCCCCACACATACTAATGATTTTGCCTTTGCCCAGGTTGCATATACAGCGTTACTTCCTGAAGACATTCCATCAAACAAAATCATCCTGAAGGTCAGTGCCAAGGATGCTGACATTGGACCCAATGGAGATATACGATACTCACTCTATGGACCTGGCAACAATGAATTTTTTCTAGATCCAGAAAGTGGTAAGGCAAAATCTATTCTCTGAAATGACATTGTTAATCCACAAGAGCAGTTAAATTTTCATGGGTCTTATCACTAGGGGGTAGTTGGTATCTAAGAGCCTTAATATGACACTCTGTTATCTTGGACTCTTAAGAAATACTAGTGGCACATTGTGTCTGGAAGACACAAACCTCATTTGACTTATAAACTTGCCCTGACTTTACCTACATGTAGTAGCACCAGGGAATCAGATGTGTCTGTTTGCGTCTCCTCTTTCTCATATCCATGAGTTAAAGCAGCTGCCCTGTTAGGTGTGTACATAGAATTATATCATAAATGCAAGTTTCCATGCAAACCAGACAGCAGTGCACAGTAAGGAGAGTTTCACCTTGTTGAAACCCTTTTTTGGTTCCTATGCTTATTAACACACTTTTCTGGTTTTTATTCATCATTTCTGCTTAGTTGTGAGACCTCAGATTTGCTTCCATGTTAAGGTAAAGTTCATAACGTGAAAGGTTATGTACACTGAAGGCAGATGCCCGCACTGAAGGCCAAAGCTTAAGGAAAAAACATTGTCTACGGAGGTAAATTATTACAGTGCTGTGTACTGGCTTGGCCCATCCAGTGACAATTCTTCATTGAAGTGTAGTGATTTAAAAATTTGCATATTTCCAGCATTGTATTGGTTGCAGTGAATAATCACTAACTACTGAGTTTCCAGAAGGTATTGGCTTCTCAATAACCTACTCCCATGTCAGCTATATCTTACTGGGAAGGACTTAGTTGCATAACAATATACTGCTTGAATATAGAGACCTAGCACTCTTTTATTGAATAGCTAGCAGCAGCGGCATTTATTAACTACTAGACCTAAAAACACTTTATGGAGCATTTGTGATAGACTCTGACATGAACCCCTCAAAGCATCTCTGAGCAATACTGTAACCCAGTGGAGAAGACAGAGCAGTGAGTCAGTAATAATAATAACAGAAATAATAATAGTTCTGAAAGACAGAATGACATGAGTGCCTGTGAGAGATATCGAGAAAGTTGTATCTGAGCACAGAAGAAAAAGCAGCTAATGTTCTGATGAGAGGGAAGAGGAAGCTTGTAAAGAAGAACCGGCATTTGAACTGAGCCAGAATTCTAGGGGCTAAAGCGGGTCACTGCCAGCCACGGGCGTGGCATGGGCAGAGAGCACAGCGCCTCCAGGAAATGCTGTGTACAGCACTGTCACTGGTCAGAGGAGCCACAGGATGACTCGCCAGAAAAGTGGTGGGAAAAATAACTTTAGGTCGGATCTTGGAGGGTCCTGAATGCCCAACTGAAAACTCCCTGGATGTTTTTGAGGAGAGGGGAATGATCCAGCCTGTATTTGAGAACTGCCTGCCTTCAGGAAGCTGTAGGAAGAACAGCTTTGAAAGTACCGATGACTTGCTCCCAGTGATATCTGCTAATTTTACTAAGAGTACATAATAATATTTCATGATTTTGACTTTTCACCAAACAGCATTTATTCAGGTCTGTCATTGTGCTCATTGCCATTATCCATTGAAATTTAAGTAGCAGTGAAATCCCCACAGAGACTGACACCCAGGACCAGTATAGCTATTCCAGTGATTAAAGTAACAATCCCTCCATGGTTATGAAATCCCCTTCCTGCATGTCTGCTCTGGGCTCCTCAGTTATCCCCCACTGGGACCTCCCCCCAACAACTGCTGGCCCTCCACTCTCCCAGCAAGTGGGATTTTCCTGGCACAATAGGACTCCTTTGTAACCTCTTTCAGCTGGAGCCAGCCTGTTTGGACTGTTTGTTTTCCTCTAGAAGATGGGGTAAAAAAAGATTAAGTGTCTGGAAGCAGAGAGACTAACCCTTCTGGGTCTAAAGACCGTTGACCTGATTGACCATCAGAAAACTGAGCAGTTCTTGTGAGGTTTAAAGAGCTGTGGAGCTTCTCCATCCTGCCAAAAGAAGGAATCCCTGACACGCGAGACTTCACGGTGGAATTAATTGCTTTGAAGGTCATGCTGTTGGTTTCTTGTTGTATCCAGAATCCCATATGTTTTTCCCTGATGCTTAAAAAATTTGAACTTGCTCTATTTTTCAAAGTATGAAGCTCTTGAGCCAAATATCAGCAGTCCTTTCTACACTCGGGTTCTGTATGTAATTGATTCTCTGCTCTTTGAAGAAAGACAGTTTTGAAAAGCCAGGCCATTTATTTTCACAGGTGAGTTAAAAACTTTGGCTCCGTTGGACCGGGAGAGGGTCCCTGCGTACAGCCTAATTGCCAGGGCCACTGACGGGGGCGGCCGATTCTGCCAATCCGATGTCCGTCTGACCCTGGAGGATGTGAACGATAACCCCCCGGTGTTTTCGTCCGACCACTATAACGCCTGTGTCTATGAGAACACAGCCGCCAAGGCTCTGTTGACCAGAGTTCAGGCGGTGGATCCGGATGTTGGTAAGTCAGCCGCCCCTATGGGGGAGCCTCCCTGTCTGTGTGTTTCACACATTCAGGTGCTGCCTGTCCTCTAGCTCCATCAGCCCACCTGGGCTCCTTCCCGTCAGGACAAGTACAGTAAACTACATTTCAGCTCTTTGGCTGATGTACTTCACACACGTGAAAGAGATCTGCAAGACATCTTCCTACCTTTTTGTTAGGTTTAAAGAAGCGATACTGTAAATTCCTTTTAACAAAGGGTTTTGAGTTTGTGGGGTTTTTTTTAACCTTTAGAATAAAAACAATAGCTTTCCTACTTACTCTTTCCTCTTGAACATAGTTAAATGTTGTGTGGTGGGGCGAATTCATGTCTATTTCTATAAAGAATTGCAACCCATGGTTTAGCTGAAATATGACAGTCTCGATTTATGGTGGTGCCCCATAGTGCAAAGACCAATTACTAAATGTGCTGCCAGCCCAATGTGGATTTTTTCTAACTGCCATTTTCCAGAGTATTTTGGTCACATAAACTGACGTTACTTGGAGGGGTGGGAGTGGCAGGGGGGAATAAGGAATTAGAATTGAAAGTTGCTAATAAAGTTTGTGTTCAGATCCACTTTACATAATGAGATGGTGAGTTAGAAAAGACTGGAGTTAATTGCTAGGTAGCCTTTCTGAGAATGCATAAGTTATTGAGGTGACTGCATGATGGAGCCTAAATACAAAAGGGCATATAGACAGCCTCTTGGCTGTGCATTTTAAGAGCTGTAAATCAGAGGACTGGGGAATGATGGGGTGTGTCTGTTATGATAAACAGGCCTTTATATAATTCAGTGTCTTATTGCTTAATTCTGAATTGAAAGAAAAATTATTGGACTAATGGAAAAGTAAATACATGATAATTAGTTGAAAACAAATGTAGAGCCCAGGGTCTCTGCATATTTCCCCTTAGAGAAATTAGTGACTATACTATGAATTATTGTTCTTACATTATTAGCATAATTTTCGAGGCTGAGAACCAACCCTTTAAAAATCTGCATATTGTAAAGCTTGGTAAAAAACAGAATAAATAGGAAAAGACTTTTTTTTCAGCTGCACTCTGCAGCTTATGGAATGTTAGTTCTCTGACAGGGATTGAACCCAGGCCCTTAGCAGTGAAAGCATGGAGTCCAAAACCCTGGACCACCAGGGAATTCTGGAAAAGACTTTTATTGACCTATAATCATGAATTATTTACAAATACTCCTTTTAAAAAGAGGATTAGAAAACATTCCCTGGACTCTTGATAGCAAGCTTTTGGAGAAAAGAGGACAGAAATTGTACAGATGAATCATTCATAATTTAACTTTGAGAATGTATAATTGGGCCAGAGATGAAATTTTAAGATTGAAAGTTTTTTAAATTAAAATTTCAATTTTAAAAAATTGGAGTTTTTCTATTCACCTCCTTCCTAAAGGAACTGGGTGTGCTCTGTCTACTAGAGAATGAACATGGAGAGAGTCTGATCATGTTATGCTTCAGACAGGAGGTGGGAGGTTATCCACTGACAGATGTGATTGCCGTAGCGGGCAGGCACCTAGCTCTGTGCTGCTCAATTCTGCCGAGTCAGCTGTCCGGGTTGGCAGCTTGGGAAGAAGGGTTGACTGGACTCTGTGCATTAGCAGGGGCAGAGATGATGAAGCCTTTCAAACACTAGACCCAGAATAACCTATCAGCACCTCTCTCTGCTCTTTGCACCAATTAGCAGAAGGTTTACATTCATGGTTTCAGACCAACATGGAGGTTATGGATGCTGTTCGTATTGTGTGTTCATCAGGCCATTGTATTCACTTCCAGAAAACTATAGCACAGGATACCAGATTCTAGGTCATATTCTCAGTTTTTTTAGATCTCATTTAGCTTTAAAAATAAAAAACACTAAGACAGCTGGGGAGGAACAGATGAGCTCCTCTAAAAAGGCAAACTGAGCCCCTCCTGTTTCTAGGCACAGTGCTCAGGAGGTGGGGGTGGAGGTCTTGCTTAGAGCCTGCAGGGAGAACCGTAGTCAAACCCATATTCTCCAGAGTCCCAAGTATCAGGGACTGGGGGTGCTTATGCCATTTTCATCAGTGGCCTGATCCCCACTTCTAAGTATGCTGTAAGTCAGCATGGAGAATTGTGAGTCACACATTGAGATGAGCAGTTTGGGGTGGACAGGGCTGGGTGAATCATCTGGAGGCCAAACCTAGCCTTTGGCCTAAAGCTGAGTTTGCTCCTGAATCATTAAGACTGAATCCAACCCTACCGAATCCAGTCACTCAGTCGTGTCCAACTCTTTGCGACCCCATGAATCGCAGCACGCCAGGCCTCCCTGTCCATCACCAACTCCTGGAGGTCACTCAGACTCACGTCCATCATGTCAGTGATGCCATCCAGCATCTCATCCTCGGTCGTCCCCTTCTCCTCCTGCCCCCAATCCCTCCCAGCATCAGTCTTTTCCAATGAGTCAACTCTTCACATGAGGTGGCCAAAGTACTGGAGTTTCAGCTTTAGCATCATTCCTTCCAAAGAACACCCAGGGCTGATCTCCTTCAGAATGGACAGGTTGGATCTCCTTGCAATCCAAGGGACTCTCAAGAGTCTTCTCGAACACCACAGTTCAAAAGTGTCTTTAGTCTGGCTTATACAGAGTGTTCCAAACAGTTTGGATTAATTGTCAATAAAAGTCAAGAGATATTTATTTGAATTTTCAATTTCTGGCATTTTCTAAAAACAGCACTCAGAAGACTCAGCAATTCCAGGCACACAGTCCCACCATGGTTGGAAGCTGCCATCAGCCAGTTTTTACCTTCACAGCCATCTCACTTAGGTTTCCGCCTGGCCTGCATAGGCCCCTTCTCTAAAGTGACAAGGAAATTCTGATGTTTAAGAACTTTTAACTTTGAAATAATCATAAGTTCACAGGAATTTGCCCAAAAGATGTACAAGAAGTGGCATGTACCTTTCACACAATCTTTTCTCCCAGTGATACCATCTTGCATAACTACAGTACACTTAGATTTTGACACAGGTGTCTGTGTGTGTGTGTGTGTGTGCATGTAGTTCTGTGCAGTTTTATCACCTGTGTAACTTCATGTAACCACCACCCCATTCATCTACTCGCTGCCCCTTCATAACAACACCCACCTTCTCCCCACACTTCCTTCCCAGTCTCTAATCCCTGGCAACCACTAATCTCCATATCTATAATTTAGTTATTTCAGAAATGTTATTTAAATGGAATAGTGCAGCTTGTAACCTTTTCCAAATGTCCTTTTTTACTCAGCATCATTCCCCTGAGATCCATCCAAGTTGTCTAATTGGTTTTTGATCCTAGTGAAGAATATTGTCTCCATTTGTATAAATGACAGGGCTATTTGGTTCATGAAACTTCTTTTGTCAAGCATATTCCTTTACCTAAAGTTACAAACTATTTCATCAGTATTTGGCTACAGCATATACTAAGCCACTATAAATTGCAGAAAAAAGACAAAGATATACTAACCTGAAGTCCGAGTCCATTACTTCATAAATTCAAAATTCTTACAGTCTCTTGCTAAACTTTCATATCCTGGTTTTCTAATTAGTATATATATATATATAATATATATATATGTATCTATATCATTATTTTTAGCCAAACAACTCTTTGCTATGCCAAATTCATTATTCATAATAAACCAATGCTAATGTTAGAGTAACTGCCTAGATCACGGGGGGGCGGCGGAGGGTGGGGCGGAAAACAGGAAGACAAGACTACTTTAGCACCCATTTTATGAGTTCTAAGCAATAGCATGGCAACTATCTAGATTTTAGCCTTAAATTCTTCATTTTCCTGTAAAATGGAAACATCCTCCATTCCATGAACTAATGATGTGACTTTGTGACCTAATATTTATAAAAATTTAATCCTTTCGGTAAACATTAGGAGACTTTTTGTTGCACCACCTCTTTGGGGTTCATATTTTGCTATTTACCTCTTAAGGCAAGGTTAGGTGTCCAGGTTCTCAGTACTGAGGGTTTTTTAAACTAACAAAGGAAATATGCAGTGATAAAAATCAGAGCTAAAATCTGTGACCATTTTAGGCAAAGTGACATGAAAATCAAATGTAAACTTGCACTGGAAAATGTGTCAGAGAGAGGCCAGTGTCCAGATGTTTGAGATTTAAGAGGACATATTTTCCCTCTTATGCATCAGGGACATAAAGCAAGGAAATGTTCTAATGAACATGTTCACTCCTTTCCTGTAAAATNTCCATCACCAACTCCTGGAGGTCACTCAGACTCACGTCCATCATGTCAGTGATGCCATCCAGCATCTCATCCTCGGTCGTCCCCTTCTCCTCCTGCCCCCAATCCCTCCCAGCATCAGTCTTTTCCAATGAGTCAACTCTTCACATGAGGTGGCCAAAGTATTGGAGTTTCAGCTTTAGCATCATTCCTTCCAAAGAACACCCAGGGCTGATCTCCTTTCGAATGGACAGGTTGGATCTCCTTGCAATCCAAGGGACTCTCAAGAGTCTTCTCCAACACCACAGTTCAAAAGTGTCTTTAGTCTGGCTTATATAGAGTGTTTCAAACAGTTTGGATTAATTGTCAATAAAAGTCAAGAGACATTTATTTGAATTTTCAATTTCTGGCATTTTCTAAAAACAGCATTCAGAAGACTCAGCAATTCCAGGCACACAGTCCCACCATGGTTGGAAGCTGCCATCAGCCAGTTTTTACCTTCACAGCCATCTCACTTAGGTTTCCACCTGGCCTGCATAGGCCCCTTCTCTAAAGTGACAAGGAAATTCTGATGTTTAAGAACTTTTAACTTTGAAATAATCATAAGTTCACAGGAATTTGCCCAAAAAATGTACAAGAAGTGGCATGTACCTTTCACACAATCTTTTCTCCCAGTGATACCATCTTGCATAACTATAGTACACTTAGATTTTGACACAGGTGTCTGTGTGTGTGTGTGTGAGCATGTAGTTCTGTGCAGTTTTATCACGTGTGTAACTTCATGTAACCACCACCCCATTCATCTACTCGCTGCCCCTTCATAACAACACCCACCTTCTCCCCACACTTCCTTCCCAGTCTCTAATCCCTGGCAACCACTAATCTCCATATCTATAATTTAGTTATTTCAGAAATGTTATTTAAATGGAATAGTGCAGCTTGTAACCTTTTCCAAATGTCCTTTTTCACTCAGCATCATTCCCCTGAGATCCATCCAAGTTGTCCAATTGGTTTTTGATCCTAGTGAAGAATATTGTCTCCATTTGTATAAATGACAGGGCTATTTGGTTCATGAAACTTCTTTTGTCAAGCATATTCCTTTACCTAAAGTTACAAACTATTTCATCAGTATTTGGCTACAGCATATACTAAGCCACTATAAACTGCAGAAAAAAGACAAAGATATACTAACCTGAAGTCTGAGTCCATTACTTCATAAATTCAAAATTCTTACAGTCTCTTGCTAAACTTTCATATCCTGGTTTTCTAATTAGTATATATATATAATATATATATGTATATGTATCTATATCATTATTTTTAGCCAAACAACTCTTTGCTATGCCAAATTCATTATTCATAATAAACCAATGCTAATGTTAGAGTAACTGCCTAGATCACGGGGGGGCGGCGGAGGGTGGGGCGGAAAACAGGAAGACAAGACTACTTTAGCACCCATTTTATGAGTTCTAAGCAATAGCATGGCAACTATCTAGATTTTAGCCTTAAATTCTTCATTTTCCTGTAAAATGGAAACATCCTCCATTCCATGAACTAATGATGTGACTTTGTGACCTAATATTTATAAAAATTTAATCCTTTCGGTAAACATTAGGAGACTTTTTGTTGCACCACCTCTTTGGGGTTCATATTTTGCTATTTACCTCTTAAGGCAAGGTTAGGTGTCCAGGTTCTCAGTATTGAGGGTTTTTTAAACTAACAAAGGAAATATGCAGTGATAAAAATCAGAGCTAAAATCTGTGACCATTTTAGGCAAAGTGACATGAAAATCAAATGTAAACTTGCACTGGAAAATGTGTCAGAGAGAGGCCAGTGTCCAGATGTTTGAGATTTAAGAGGACATATTTTCCCTCTTATGCATCAGGGACATAAAGCAAGGAAATGTTCTAATGAACATGTTCACTCCTTTCCTGTAAAATATTTCCTACACAGTTTAGACCTGTTTTCAGGGATTTTGGAGAAACTTGGAAGCTTGTAACACACATTAAAATTATTTTCCATTCACTATAGCTGATATTTAATGAGTAGGTACATCGCAGCTATTACAGAAGGAACTATACGAGGAAGATGCAGTGTCAGGCCCAGGGGCTATGCAGCAGTGAAGGGCGTAAATCTGGACACACAAACCTGGCATAAAAGGAAGAACTTCCAGAATCGAGAGTGAATGAGACAATAGGCAGAGGGAGGAAGGCCTGCAGGAAGACAGGAACCAGGAGGACACATTTGCAAAGCTGGGAACGTGCTGTTTTTGTTGAGTTCAGTTGCGTCTGACTCTCTGTGACTCCGTGGACTGTGGCGTTCCAGGCTCCGCTGTCTTCACAGTCTCCCTGAGTTTGCTTAAACCCATGTCCACTGAGTCTGTAATGCCAACAAACCATCTCATCCTCTGTTGCCCCTCTCCTGCCCTCAGGCTTTCCCAGCATCAGGGTCTTTCCCAATGAGCTGGCTCTTTGTATCAGGTGGCCAAAGTATCGGAGTTTCAGGTTCAGCGTCTGTTTCTCCAATGAGTATTCAGGGGTGATTTCCTTTCAGATTGACTGGTTTGATCTCCTTGCTGTCCACGGGGCTCTTAAGAATTTTCTACAGCACCCCAGTTCAAAGCCATCGATTCTTCAGTGCTCAGCCTTCCTTATGTCCAGCTCTCATATCCATACGTGACTCCTGAAAAATGCTTTGTTTGACTATATGGGCCTTTGTCTGCAAAGTGATGTCTCTGCTTTTTACTATTAAAACAGTCTGCTGCTGCTGCTGCTAAGTCACTTTAGTCGTGTCCGACTCTGTCTGACCCCATAGACGGCAGCCCACCAGGCTCCCCCATCCCTGGGATTCTCCAGGCAAGAATATTTGAGTGGGTTTCCATTTCCTTCTCCAATGCATGAAAGAGAAAAGTGAAAGTGAAGTCGCTCNTCTGCTGCTGCTGCTGCTAAGTCACTTCAGTCGTGTCCGACTCTGTGTGACCCCATAGACGGCAGCCCACCAGGCTCCCCCGTCCCTGGGATTCTCCAGGCAAGAAGATCTGAGTGGGTTTCCATTTCCTTCTCCAATGCATGAAAGAGAAAAGTGAAAGTGAAGTCGCTCAGTCTGTCCGACTGTTAGCGACCCCATGGACTGCAGCCCACCAGGCTACTCCATCCATTGGATTTTCCAGGCAAGAGTACTGGGGTGGGGTGCCATTAAAACAGTCTAGGTTTGTCATAACTTTTCTTCCAAGGAGTAAACATCTTTCATGGTTGCAGTCACCGTTCACAATGATTTTGGAGCCCAAGAAAATAAAGTCTGTCACTGTTTCCATTGTTTCCCCATCTATTTGCCAAGAAGTGATGAGACGGGATGCCATGATCTTAGTTTTTTTGAATGTTGAGTTCTAAGGGAGCTTTTACATTCTCCTATTTCTCCTTCATCAAGAAACTCTTTAGTTCCTCTTCACTTTCTGCCATTAGGGTGGTTTCATCTATATATCTGAGGTTATTGATATTTCTCCCAGCAATCTTGAGTCTACCTTGAGCTTCATCCAGCCTGACATTTCACATTATGTACTCTGCATATAACTTAAATAAGCAGGGTGACAATATACAACTTTGATATATTCCTTTCCCAATTTTGAACGTCTGTTGTTCCATGTCCAGTTCTAACTATTGATTCTTATCCTGCATACAGGCTTCTCAGGGGGCAGGTAAGGTGGTTTGGTATTCCCATCTCTTTCAGTTCAGTTCTGTTCAATCACTCAGTCATGTCTGACTCTTTGTGACTCCATGAATCGCAGCACACCAGGCCTCCCTGTCCATTACCAACTCCCAGAGTTCACTCAAACTCACATTCATCAAGTCGGTGATGCCATCCAGCCATCCCATCCTCTGTCATTCCCTTTTCCTCCTGCCCTCAATCCCTCCCAGAATCAGTCTTTTCCAATGAGTCAACTCTTTGCATGTCTTTCAGTTCAGTTCAGTCGCTCAGTCATGTCCGACTCTTTGCGACCCCATGAATGGCAGCACACCAGGCCTCCTTGTCCATCACCAACTCCCAGAGTTCACTCAGACTCACGTCTATCGAGTCAGTGATGCCATCCAGCCATCTCATCCTCTGTCATCCCCTTCTCCTCCTGCCCCCAATCCCTCCCAGCATCAGAGTGTTTTCCAATGAGTCAAATCTTTGCATCTCTTTAGACCCAACTAAATAGTTGGGAAAGCATCACATGGTCCAGGACAGAAAGCTGGACAGTGGACAGTGAGATATGAGAGAAGGCATCTGGGCCCAGTTGTGGGGGTTCACAAAAGCCAGGAATTATGCTTAAACCAAAAGATGGAAAAGAACCACTGCACCCATAGGACAAAAGAAATTCATCAGTTCTGGGTTTGGGAACTGCTGATCTGATGGAAGCCTCTAACGTGGATGTGAAGAAAGCTTCTAGCAGATTATTGAGAAAGACCACAAGGACCAAAATTCAAGTGGTAGCTTGGGATTTAAAAGGAAGAAGTAGATGAGAGAAAGATTTTACATGTGAAATCTGCCAATTTTGGCAACTGACTGGACTGAAGGCACAATGGGCAGGCCAGGTAAGAACTCAAATTCGGATACAAGGTGGAGAGAGGTAGCCTAGGTGGCCTGAGGCAGGACCTCATGTAAAAAAGATAAAAAATTGGAGACATATTGGGAATCAAATTTCAGTCCTTCAGGAGTGAAGATAAGTTTGCTAATCATGACAGAGTGGGAAGGCTTTGTCGTCAAGGGGCTTCCAGTCACTATGGGAAACAGACAAACACAAATGAACATTCAGAGACAAGCACAAATGAACACTCAAAAAAAAATAGGATCAATGTTATAACAGAGTCACTTCATCTGTAAAAGTAGGGATTTTTAAGGGATTAGTCAGACACATGTAAAAGGCTAGCTCAGGTCTCTGTGGAAACATGAAAACATGAGCAGTGACTTTTCAAGTGGGACAACTCAGAAGGTATTCACAAAATGGTATTTGCGTTCAAGTCAGACTTTAAGAGTTGGGGCTTGATGTTGGGGCAAGAAGAGGGGAAAGATCTAGTAGCAAAAGAGGATTGTATTAGCTAAGATAGCCTTGACTAGACTGAGGTAACTTTTCAAAAAATCTCAGTGGCTTAATGCAGCAAAAGTTTAATTCTTACTCCTGTGGGGAGCAGGTCAGTGCAAGTCCATTCAGCAGTGTGGAAATCTGGTTCCTCCATTGGGTCAATACCACCTTCATGACCTTTGCTTCACAAGGTCACTGCAGCAAAAGAAGAGAGGGGTGAAAAAGGCATGTCAGCTCTTTGCTGCCTCAGCCTGGGAGAGACCCATGTTGCTTTGTCACTGTCCGTTGACTAGAACTAGTCAGATGATGCTGGGAGGTATAGGAGAGGCCGCAGGGTATTTGGTGAGCGCTCATGTCTCTGCTACAGTAACGAAAGCGAGAAAGAGAAACTGCCCTATCACATTTCAAAGAAGCGGGAAAAGATGGCGTTCCTCATGTGGTTAGGGAGGGTGAGCCTCAGCAACAAGAAGAGCCCACAACCACTTAATCCTTGACGTGAAAGGAAGGAGAGAAGCAGAGAGAAAGAAGACTGACTTTCAAAGGAAGAAAAAGAAACTGAGAGGGAGAGGCTGAGGAAAACGCACTTGGGAGGCGTACATCTGCCTTCAGACATCTCCCTGTGGTAAGAGAGTCTGTCAGCTAAAGAGACTAACATGGCAGCAGGCAGGAGGCGAGCACAGGGAGTTACTTTCAGGGGCTGAAGGCAACCTGAGAGGGAGTCACTGAAAAATGGGAAGAAAAGTCCCTCCACCACTGAGGGCTCTGTAGGTACTGGGTTACAGAAGTGAACAGACCCAACCAGTAGAGTGAATTTCATGAATAGAAAAGATAGAAGTTCTCTCTCAGAGCTTTCCAGAATGATGCCTTTCCCTCCAACGTCAATAGATCCTCTTATTAGCAGAGAACAGGAAAGAAACAGAAAAAAACGTGTCTCCTGACAGAACTTTTCCATTTTTACCCAAGAGTTTGTTTTCCAGCAGCCCTCAGCGTCCTTAATTTTGCACTGCCATTCACTGTAGTGATGTAAGCTCGCAGTTCTTGTTGGGGATTCATTTTCTGCATATTTCATGAGGGAGACAGATGGCATCCTGACCCCACATGGGCTCTCATGGGGCAAAAGCTGGTTTTCCAGAGCACAGATCTTGTCAGACAAAAAGGCTGGCCCAGTGTCTGAGAGCATCATTAGATCTGAGTATGTTGTGCTCCGTGAAGGAGCAGGAACTTGTTTACCTGAGAGGAATGTTCACAAAAGTAAATGTTGAGAGCTAGTAAAGAGAGGTCTTCCTCACCGGGCTGCTTTAAGTGAATCTCTCCCGCCATCTCTTGCTTCTTCTGACATGTTCTCGCCGTGTGTCCCTCACTCGTTAGAACCATGAGGAGACTCAGGAGGAGCAGCTAAGAGACGAGTGAAGTGCCCCGTGAAATGCCGGGAGGCTGGCGGAAACGCACATCAGGCCAGCTGTCTCCTATCCTGGGACGGAGTCTGAGGGAGAGTCGTGCATGCCACCCAGTCTGTCAGAGTCAGGGATGAAGTCTGAGGGAGGGTCGAGCATGCCACCCAGTCCAGAGTCAGAAACATTTATCTCCATTTGGAGCTCTCCCTTACCTTCAGTGTGGTGGCCAAAGTTTCAGTCCCTGGGATGAAGTTAGATCTTCAGTATTCCCTCGTCGCTTTTCTGGTCTCATGGAGGTCCCTGTAATGGGGTTTGATTTGAAATCTTTCATCACCACCTTTTAGTCTCATGGAGGAAAACAAGTATTCACTCAGCGTGTACTCTTGGAAGGGCTTAACTTACCTTTGCACCAAAAGAAAAATGTTACACCTGACCGAACAGGTAAACTCTGAAGCACCTCTTTTTCACCTGGCTGTGTGGGAGAGAAGGGCCAGGGTGTGGAGTCTGGAAAGGAGGTTAGGTGTGCCCATGTACCCCACAATGGAGGTGTTCGGGTGGACCCTCATTTTTCTGTTTTAGGACTTCCCAAGGAGACATCTTCTTGGTGACATCATACCCCAGCCGAGCCAGCAACCCTTGACCCCTCGGGACCCTGTATATCCCCCAATGTCTTTAAGGGACACATCTCATAACCAGAGGTCAAGAGGCCATGTGGCTGGGGGGAAGCCTGGGATGATTAGTACCCTGCACTATGCAGGCTGTGTGCCTTGGGCCAGTCACTGGTCTCCCTCAGACGGTTTGCTCTTCTGTAATGTTAGGAGCACAAGAATAATGTTTGCTTTGCCAACCCAGCCCTCTTTGCAGCTGGATCTCCAGCAGCATCTCGAGATTTTCCTTATGCGGAACTGCTCACATACCTCTTCTCTCCTACTGTTAAACCCTGCTGGCCAAAACTGGGGTTTGATAAGAATTTTAAATGGTAATAAACATAATGTGACTAATGACATTTGCTTTTTGAGCTATTACATTCCAGGCACCGTGCCAAGTACTGCAGATACATTATTTCCAGTTCTCACAGCAACTTCTGAAAGTTGGCAGATATTTTTGTTATTGTTCTAGTTAACATATGAATAAACTCTGAAGGGTTAACTTCAGAGTCATGAATGATAGACTAGTTAGTGGCACCAAAGGAGACTTGGTTAACAGATATCCAGCTAATGGTCAAGATGGTTTATATTTTAGTCAAGAGCACTGCTCTCAAAAAGTGGTCCCCAGACTAATTTCACCAGGGAGTTTATTGGAAATGCAAACTCTGAATGAAAGACTCTAGACCAGTGGGTCTCAGCCTGCAGTGTGCACCAGTCATCTAGAGGGCCTGTTAACCTGGGGATTATTAGCCCCACCTCCAGCGTTTCTGATTGGGTCTGGGAGGAGGTTTGATCATCTGTGTGTCCGAGTAATTCCCAGGGCAAGTTAATGCTGCTGTTCCCAGGACCATGCTTGCAGAGCCACTTGCTTAAGGATTCCTAAACTTTTATGCCACCAATACTTTGACAGTTTGGTGACACCTACAGATTGTTTCTCAGAATGTTTTACATTTCATAAAGTAAAATGCAAAGGGTCAGAAATGAAATGGTGCGTCCAGGTATTTTTTGGTCTTGCTGCTGCTTACTGCATAGTAAAATGAATGCCTGCTTTAGTAGATTAAATACGATCTAACATGGTAGCTCTCATAATTTCGATATTTTGGAGTGGCGGTAAACAGGGACATGTGCCACAACTGTAAAGCAACATGAAAATAGCAGTGATTGGTTGCCAGATTACAGGTGCCTCTCATCCTGTAGTGATTGGTTGCCTGCATTTACCATTGAATGTGATGCTAAGTCCAGTTAGAGGTTAATCAAAGTAAAGATGTAAATTATTCCCAGTGTGGTAGGCAGCTTCTAAGGATAACCCTCTATGACCCCTCACCTCTTGGTAGTTCCATGTCTCTCCTTGAAAGTTGAATGGACTTAAACTGACTCCAGACTCACCTTTTAAAAATATTTTTTAAATCTTTTTAAATAATTTTTTTTTTAAGCCAAGCCATTCAACATGTGGGATCTTAGTTCCCCAGCTAAAGATTGAGCCCACACCCCCTGCATTGGAAGCACAGAGTCTTAACCACTGGACCACGAGGAAAGTCTCCTGGCTCACATCTGATGAATAGCATATGGTATTCATACATGTGGAAATATACCAGCACATCAGATGGCTGGTATCCCTCCTGAGATCAGGTTACAGAAAGACTGCTCCTTCCCTCTCGGTCATGCTCTCTGCTTTAGTCTGCTTGGGCTGCCATCACAAAATACCCCAGACTGAGTGGCTTACCCAGCAGAAGTTCACTCTCTCGGCTCTGGAGGCGGGACGTCAGCTCAGGGTGCAGGCACAGTCAGTTCCTGGCCAGCAGGTGGCCGCCTTCTCACTGGGCGCTCACGTGACCTTTCCTTGGTGTGTGCAGGGAGGAAAAGAGTGCTGTTTGTCCCCCTCTTCTTCTAGACCACCAGTCTTCTTGGGTTAGGACCCTACCCTATGACTTCTTTAACCTTAATGCCTGAAGAGCCCTACCTGTAAATACAGTCACATAAGGGGTTAACTCTTCAACATATGGATTTATGGGTTGGGGTGATACCAACTAGGATTCTTGGCTCTCCCTGGAGGAAGCTGACTAGAAGCCAAACAAGAAATTCAGGCAAAATTTTACTGGGGCTCCTGTGCCGGCTGCAAGAGGGAACAAAAACAAGCAATATCCTCCCTTGCTTGCTTCCCGAGGAGGGCTGAGCATCACTTCTTCCTATATTGGGGTCCTCAACCCTCAGACTGAGGATGGGTACCAGTCTGTGGCCTGTTAGGAACGGGGTCACAGCAGAAGGTGAGCAGCAGGTGAGCTGGCTGAAGCTTCATCTGTTGCTCCCCATCACTCTCATTGCTAACATGACCCCATTTGAACCATCCCCCACCCCATCCATGGAAAATTGGCTTCCACGAAACCCGTCCCTGGGGCCAAAATGGTTGGGGACTGATGCATTACATGGAGTGAGGGAAGGGGTGTGTCCATGGGTTGGGCCAGATGGGTGGCTTGCGTAGCTTGCCCACCCCTTTATGGTGCTGAGTGCAGGGAGCAGGCACATCACCCTCTTACACGCCTGCTCCCAGCTTCTCAGAAATGGCAATCGGGTTGTTCTTGTTTGTTTTTTGTCTTTTTGAATATTTTCGGTCCAGAATTTGCCCCAATTACACATGCACACAGTTATTTTTTGTTGCATATAGTTTCTTTGTATTATTAACTCAAACAGAGGTGTGTCCAGGTACAAGCTTTGCAGCATTTCAGCCAGGAACCCCAGGTCCCAGGTCTATCTGAGAAGGACACAGTTCAGGGCAGAGCAGGCCCTCTGACTCTGGCTTGGATCGCTCCCCTGGGGAGAGAGCTAGGACATGGGAAGGCAGGCCTGTGAGGGGCCTACAGCTCAAGGGCCTGAGGCCTGCCAACAACTGCATGAGTGAACTTGAGAGAATGCGGCCTCCTCTAGGGCCTTCAGATGAAACCACAGCCCAGCCCAGCAGCTTGACTCAAGCCTCGTGAGAAGCCTTGAGCCACAGCCAGCCAGCTAAGCTATTCCCGCCCCGTGGAAACCATAGGATACTAGATATTTATTGTTTATGCCGGTAAGTTCTGGGCTTGTTTGGCATGGAGCAGTAGAGAACTAACAGACTAGTGCAAGTTCATGGGCCTTCTGAATTCTACCCACATAGTCCTAAGAATTCTCCCATGGCCATTCTTTCAAAGGGCTTTACCCTGAAGGAAGGTGGGCCCCTGCTTGATGCGGGTTGGTGAATCGGCACAGGGCCTTCCCTCCAAACAGAGCGGCTTAGCCAGACTGCGCACAGCCTCAGTGACACAGACTGTGGGAGAGATGACATAACAGCTGCTGGCTGCTCTTTGCAGCTGTTCTCATGGACCCACACCTCCCCACTGGGGCACCTGGCCCAGTCCCCTTGTGAGTCACAGCCCCTGCAAATCTTGGGGTGCTATGCATGGAAGGCGAGATCCAGTCAAACCCTTCTTTCTCTGAGAAGGAGGCTGGGGCTCAAAGATCAAAAGACTTCTTTAGTGGCAAGTTCAGTTCAGTTCAGTCGCTCAGTCATGTCCGACTTTTTGCAACCCCATGAATTGCAGCATGCCAGGCCTCCCTGTCCATCACCAGCTCCTGGAGTTCACTCAGACTCACATCCATTGAGTCTGTGATGCCATCCAGCCATCTCATCCTCCATCGTCCCCTTCTCCTCCTGCCCCCAATCCCTCCCAGCATCAGAGTCTTTTCCAGTGAGTCAAGTCATCGCATGAAGTGGCCAAAGTACTGGAGTTTCAGCTTTAGCATCATTCCTTCCAAAGAACACCCAAGACCGATCTCTTTCTAATGGACTGGTTGGCTCTCCTTGCAGTCCAAGGGGGTCTCAAGAGTCTTCTCCAACACCACAATTCAAAAGCATCAATTCTTCAGCACTCAGCTTTCTTCACAGTCCACCTCTCACATCCATACATGACCACTGGAAAAACCATAGCCTTGACTAGACGGACCTTTGTTGACAAAGTAATGTCTCTGCTTTTGAATATGCTATCTAGGTTATTCACAACTTTCCTTCCAAGGAGTAAGCATCTTTTAATTTCATGGCTGCAATCAAAGCTGTATCTAAAAGAAGGGTCCCCTGACACCTCAGTACAAAGTGCTTTTCTATTCTCTAGTAATTTCTACCAGAAAATACTGGAGTTGTTTTGTTTTCTATTTTAATAGCTTTTAATACAATCATCAGTTTTTCTGACAGAAGTGACAATTTTATTTTTATTTAGAATTTTTTAATTGAAATATAGTTGACTTACAATGTTGTATTAATTTTAGGTGTGCAGCAAAGTGGTTCAGTTATACATGTGTATTCAGTCATTCAATTGTATGACCCCATGGACTGTAGCCCACCAGGCTCCTCTGTTCATGGGATTCTCCAGGCAAGAACACTGGAGTGGGTTGCCATTTCCTTCTCCAGAGGATTTTCCCGACCCAGGGATCAAACCCATGTCTCCTTGTTGGCAGGTGGATTCTTTATCCCTGAGCCATTTGGGAAGCCTCTCGGTTGTACATATATCCATATAAATATACATGTTCCTATAGATGGGGAAACAGTGGAAACAATGTCAGACTTTATTTTGCTGCTGCTGCTGCTGCTGCTAAGTCGCTTCAGTCATGTCCGACTCTGTGCGACCCCATAGATGGCAGCCCACCGGGCTCCCCCATCCCTGGGATTCTCCAGGCAAAAATACAGGAGTGGGACTTTATTTTGGGGGGCTCCAAATCACTGCAGATGGTGACTCCAGCCATGAAATTAAAAGACACTCACTCCTTGGAAGAAAAGTTATGACCAACCTAGATAGCATATTCAAAAGCAGAGACATTACTTTGCCGACTAAGGTCCGCCTAGTCAAGGCTATGGTTTTTCCTGTGGTCATGTATGGATGTGAGAGTTGGACTGTGAAGGCTGAGCGCCGAAGAATTGATGCTTTTGAACTGTGGTGTTGGAGAAGACTCTTGGGAGTCCCTTGGACTGCAAGGAGATCCAACCAGTCCATTCTGAAGGAGATCAGCCCTGGGATTTCTTTGGAAGGAATGATGCTAAAGCTGAAACTCCAGTACTTTGGCCACCTCATGCGAAGAGTTGACTCATTGGAAAAGACTCTGATGCTGGGAGGGATTGGGGGCAGGAGGAGAAGGGGATGACCGAGGATAAGATGGCTGGATGGCATCACTGACTCGATGGACATGAGTCTGAGTGAACTCCAGGAGTTGGTGATGGACAGGGAGGCCTGGTGTGCTGCGATTCACGGGGTCACAAAGAGTCGGACACGACTGAGTGACTGAACTGAACTGAACTGAACTGAAAGATGTTATGAGAAGGATTCAAGTCTGATGTCAACCTGCCTGCTCTTAAGTATCATATATTCTATGTCTTTCCTTAACACCTTAGAAATTATTACCTCTAAGCTATACAAGTCAAGTGATTTAATATGTTTTTTTCCTTCCCCAAAGCTCTGTTATTTTCTGAAGTCTTAAATCTTTGAAGGCAGCTGAGAGACTATTAAAATGTTTGTAAAAGCTAAATAATTGCCTCTAAAGATAGAGACATGAGCCATTCTCGGGAGCACTTTGTGGGCAAAAGCTTTAGCCTGTCGTACAGATATGAAAACAGATAATCCTAGCCTTGGTCCGCAGAGCCCCAGACCCTCACACCTGACATCTTGCTACAGCTCTAATAGACCTTGGCGTTCCTGCCAGCAGATGGAGAAAGTGTGGTTCAAAAGGCGTGGTGGCCCCTCTCAGGCACCTGAGAGATGAGTAGTAGTCCTGAGCAAATGACTCTCGGCCCGTGAATCGCTCCCTGACCTCTCTACCCACCAGCAGCATCAGCACATCTTCCGCAGGACATCCAGCGACATCGCAGGCTGTGACACCCCATCATCTCCGGGCCACGTGTCCTGGCACTTTGAAAACTGGCATCACACAGTAGCTTTGGGATGAGACCAGATGAAATATCCCAGCTCCAACCCTTGCTAACTCTCTGGCCTTAAACAAATCTCCCCGCTCCTCTGAATTCCTCTTCCTCCCTGGAAAAAACAAACTGTGAGCTCCTTGTGTTCTCTCCAGACCGCGAGCTCCAGGCGGGCTGATGTGCCGGCCTCTCTGCCTCTGTGGCCCAGCAGGGCCCAGGCCCCAGCCACCCAGGACACGCTCAGCGCAGGTCTGCTGAGCTGCCGGGGTGCAGAGAAGCAAAACGTGCTCAGACGCTTCCATCCTGCCCGACTGTTCTGTGACCCACGTGGACTATAGCCTGCCAGGTACCTCTGTCACAGGATTTTCCAGGCAAGACTACTGGAGTGGGCTGCCATTTCCTTTCCCGGTCAGAGAACTGTGACATTCCAGCTAAATTCCCAAATGTCATGTCTAGAACATAGGTGGATTCCTTCCTCAGGGCTTCTCATACATACAGCCTGGGCTGCCTTGTGTAGGAATCTCAGAGGCTGGAAATTCCCCACTCCAGTTCCATCGGAGATAATATTGGGTTGGTCAAAAAGTCCATTCAGATTTTTCCATAAGATGATATAGAAAAACCCCAACAAACATTTTGGCTAGTCACACAGGAGAATAGTGGCCTTAGGGACCACCCGTCCCAAATCCAGGATCCAGTAGCAGAGATAAAATAATGCAAGACAAACTGGCTGTCAAGCTCTGGATCCATATCAGAATCCCCGTGGGAGCCTCTAAAAATAAACAGACAGGCAGGGCTGTATCTCCAGAGTCTATTCGGGAAAGTCTGGGATGGGGCTAGGCATGCATTTTTTTTTCTGGAGTTGACTGGGATAGGAGTCTTTGCACTGGAAACATACAAGCTATTATTATTACTCTTTTTAACATCTCCCAAGCAGGGGGTCAAAACAGTCCTTATCAAATGAAACAGCACATTCCTTTCAGAGAGGAGTATCTTAGTGAAGTGTTCCAGCAGCACCCACGGGCAGGGAATTCTGATTTCTAAGAACTGATCTCAGTAATTCATTCCTGCGAGCTCCCCTATCCACATGCTGCCTCATCTGTAGACGCTTCATGCTGGGGACCGGCTTCTAAGCTGTCCGGGTCAGCCCTGCTGCAACACGCAGCAGCACGCAGGACAGGACCAAGGGAGTGCTAGAGTGTCAGAATTTTTATCTGGCTCTGAGTAATTTATGCAGAATCTGAGGACCCTGGCTTTGGCTTGGTGCCTCTGCAGGATATACTGAAGCTCAGTGGGGTGTGCTTATCAGCTTTGCCTCAGAATACGTGGTATCATTTCACCTTGTGAAGTCTCCTTGACAGGTGCAATTATGTTGTCCATCTTCTGTGAGGAGCTTTGGGAATAACTTCCCCTATATTACATAGTGCTTCCCGCCTACACATTCACTCCAGCTCACTCCTTCCAATCTTCCTTCTCCTCTTTTTGCTGATATATCCATTAACTTGTGCCCATATTTTTATTTACTCTAGTTATAATTACTAATAGCAGCCCTGGTAATTTCCTAGTGGCTCCAAAAACAAGAAGCTTCAAGACCTGCCCTTCTAAACTCAGAATTTTGAAATACTGATCCCTTAACCCTTCTCTGAGTGCTCTGCTTACAATTACATCTTTCTTAGCTCAACATTCAGAAAACGAAGATCATGGCATCCGGTCCCATCATTTCATGGGAAATAGATGGGGAAACAGTGGAAACAGTGTCAGACTTTATTTTTGGGGGCTCCAAAATCACTGCAGATGGTGACTGCAGCCATGAAATTAGAAGACGCTTACTCCTTGGAAGAAAAGTTATGACCAACCTGGATAGTATATTCAAAAGCAGAGACATTACTTTGCCGACTAAGGTCCGCCTAGTCAAGGCTATGGTTTTTCCTGTGGTCATGTATGGATGTGAAAGTTGGACTGTGAAGAAAGCTGAGCGCCGAAGAGTCGATGCTTTTGAACTGTGGTGTTGGAGAAGACTCTTGAGAGTCCCTTGGACTGCAAGGAGATCCAACCCGTCCATTCTGAAGGAGATCAACCCTGGGATTTCTTTGGAAGGAATGATGCTAAAGCTGAAACTCCAGTACTTTGGCCACCTCATGTGAAGAGTTGACTCATTGGAAAAGACTCTGATGCTGGGAGGGATTGGGGGCAGGAGGAGAAGGGGACGACCGAGGATGAGATGGCTGGATGGCATCACNTGCAAGCAGATCCAGCCAGTCCATTCTGAAGGAGATCGGCCCTGGGATTTCTTTGGAAGGAATGATGTTAAAGCTGAAACTCTAGTACTTTGGCCACCTCATGCGAAGGGTTGACTCATTGGAAAAGACTCTGATGCTGGGAGAGATTGGGGGCAGGAGAAGAAGGGGACGACTGAGGATGGGATGGCTGGATGGCATCATGGACTCAATGGATGTGAGTCTGAGTGAACTCCGGGAGTTGGTGATGGACAGGGAGGGCTGGCGTGCTGCGATTCATGGGGTCGCAAAGAGTCAGACACGACTGAGCGACTGAACTGAACTGAACTGAAAGATTAACTTTGAGAGATTTGTTTCTCTATTTCTCCTATCACCTGGGAAATAGCTTCTTTTGACTTCTGGAGTGATTGATCTGTTTCTGATTGCTTTAGATCTATTCTTAATAAAGAATAAACTAAATTTTAGATTAAGTGAACCCACAGAAGCTAAACTAAATTTTAGGTTACGTGAACCCACAGAAGCTATATGTTTATTCTTCTCTCCTCCTAGGGCATTATATGGTCCTCTTATTGGGCCAGAGTTCCAGCAGAAGGTTCAAAACTGAGAATAATGGATTTTAACTGCTCTCCTGTTCTGAAGCCAGGACTGATATTTCCATAGGATTTGCTAACGGGGTAACTAAAAATGATCATATGACCTTAGCCCATGTTACCTGATATGATATAAGTAAAGCAGAAGGGTCTTATGGAGTTAGAAGGTGCTTTGAAAAGGGTTGTTGGTTCTGCCAGGGGGGAGCTGTTTTTTTTTTTTT
>SJYX01021209.1:331879-384344 GCA_006410675.1 Oreotragus oreotragus | reverse complement strand
GTATAAGAGACAGCCTCCTCCTGCCTCACCCTCCTTCCGCGTCCCCCTCCTCCCGCATCTCTCCTCCCACGTCTCCCTTGTCTCACGTCTCCCACCTCCCGCGTCTCTCTCCCTTCGCGTGTCTCTCCTCAGGTCTGGTTACGTCTATCTGCTCCCACATCTCCTCAGTCACACCAGCCTGACTCACGAACGCCCCTGCTCCCGGTGGTCCCTACCTGCCATCTGCTTCCCCAGAAGTCTGCACTGCCCCCTCATCCCCTCCTTCACATCTTCACTCTAGTGCAAACTTCCCACCACTGCATTGAAATAACCACCCCTTCCCTCCAGCTCCCAAGCTCCCTCTCCCCCAGCACTCATGAGGCCCCACTCATGGCTTCATTTTTCTCCCTTTTCCTCCCTCACATCCCATATATTTTACAGATTCATTGTTCTTGTTCATGTCTTATTTACACTCACCAGAATATATTTTCCCTCATGAAATGTTAGACCCTTACCATTATGGGGCTCTCTAGCCCCTAGAATAATGTCTGATAGATTCTAGATAAAAATGTGTCAAAGTAATTAATTCATTAATTTATACTTCTCTTTCTGTGGCACATCTTGACCCTTATTGATATCTTAGAGCTTAAATTCATGGGATTCTTTAATATATTAAGAAGATTCAACTGTTTCTTTTTCTTTGTTTCTTTCTTTCTTTCTTTTTTAGGCTCCTGGCTTGTTTATTAGAAGATATGTGGTAATCCTCAGTAGAATAGTTTCAGATGGGGATTATAAATATGTAAAGAAATTGGTCGAGAGTTTGAATAATTATAGCCTATATATTCTTTCCTCTTTCCAAATCATTTTCATCTTATGTGGCATAGGCAGGCCACATGAGCCAAAAGAATTGAAGTCAGTCTCTCTAACATGATCAAGACACCTAGTCAGGTATTTGAAAACATTAGTTAAAGTAAAGACTTATAAGAAGTGTGATACCTGCAAGGCATTCAGCTTTAGATCCAGCTCTTTCTGATATTTGTGGCCAGTATTTTCCATTTCTTTACCGTTTGGTCTGGGTGTATATATTTTACAAACTGAAGTTGCCGTGGGACCGAAGCTGTAGGAACAATACTACAGCTCCCGTGCTCTTTTGTGTGGCCCTTAGACGCTCGGCAGAGCCATCCTCCTCCGAAGAGAGCATCCGGCCCGCCCCTGTTCACACCTGCCCTCTGTCTCCTCCAGGCATCAACAGGAAGGTCGTGTACTCCCTGGCCGACTCGGCTGACGGGTTCTTCTCCGTGGACAGCTCGTCTGGCATCATCATCCTGGAGCGCCCGCTGGACCGAGAGCAGCAGTCGTCCTACACCCTCCGCGTGCGGGCCACTGACCAGAGCCCAGGCCGGGCGCTGTCCTCTCTGGCCACCGTCAGCATCACTGTCCTGGATGTCAACGACAACCCCCCCGTATTTGAGAGGAGGGACTACCTGGTGTCGGTGCCTGAGGACACCTCCCCTGGCACCCAAGTCCTCGCTGTTTTTGCCACCAGCAAAGATATAGGCACAAATGCTGAGATTACCTATCTCATCCGGTCTGGAAATGAGCAGGGGAAATTTAGGATCAATCCAAAGACAGGTGGGTAAACAGCAACCTAGTTAGAATGCAAGGCTTTGCCATACCCTGCTTCTCCTCCTAGCCCTCTCTAATCAATCGCCCTTCTTAGTGGACCAACAAATCTCCTAGCAGGACCTGCACCCAGACTCCAGAGTGCCCTCTGATGCTCTGTTCTAAGGATGAAGTGAGGTTGCTCAGTCATGTCCGACTCTTTGCAACCCCATGAACCTGCCAGGCTCCTCTGTCCATGGGATTCTCCAGGCAAGAATACTGGAGTGAGTTGCCATTTCCCTCGCCAGGGGCTAGAATCAAACACAGTGGCCGTTCCAGCCGGCTAGGTGCTGAGTTGAGAAGGTCTGAAGGTGACCACACTGATCACTCTTTAACATCTGCCTTGGGAGGTGACCGGAGACCCACAGCCTGAGTGCGGACAGGCCAAATGAAGGCAGATCTCCAGGAGCACTTCACACAGAGAGACATACAGCCCAGGTTAACACAGCAAGCCAACGGAAAAGAGAAATACCCAATCAAATCCTTAGGCTCCCTCTGCAAATACTGTCTCCCCATCTTAAACCACACTACTCCTCCTGAGCTTTCCTATCTGAAAAATCCTAGAGCAAATCTACGGGCCAAGGATTTGCCCCTGTGAGCCCACAGCATGGAGCTGAAATTTGGCAGGGGGCATCCTTAGAAATTCCCTCGTGGCTCAGCCAGTAAGGAGTCTGCCTGCAATGCAGAAGACCCGGGTTCGATTCCTGGGTACAACCCACTCCAGTGTTCTTGCCCGGAACATCCCATGAATAGAGGAAGCTGGTGCATGGGTCGCAAAGAGTTGGACATGACTGAGCCACGTACATGTTTACGTTCACTCCTGGCCAGAGCATTTCCCCTTCTCACCACACCCTTTGCAAACTCGGGGTGTGATGCAGCGTGCCCTGGGGGAAAGATGTCTAGAGAGAAACCAAAAGAACAAAGATAGAACCCCAGGGCTTTCTTTTCCGGAGGGAGTTAATATGCCATTAAGGCTACTTTGAGTAAATGAAGATGGTAATTCAGAAAAAAGTTTGGCTGATCTTTGAAAAGTAAACATGCTCGTCCTTGTATTTTCAGTGTTTCTATCAGTGTTCTCCAAGCTCTTTCTTGACTACTCTCATTTGTCTACCTCTCCCCCATGAATGAGCAAGGCAGTCCCTTATTCACAGGTAAGAAAAGTGAGTCTCTGACACCTTCTGGCCATTGGACATAATCCCCTGGTCACTCAAGGAATATGTGCTTCTTGAGCCAGAGGGTAAAGAAGGTCCATTTTCTGTTGGATAATCCAGTAAATATGAACAAGAAACTATCATAATTAGCACTGTCATCTCACATGGCAAATATGCCAGACTCCTGTTATTTACTGATTCCTGCTAGCTATCTCCCCCTTTTTCCATATGAGAGAATCAGCTTCAGAGCGGTTAAATAATTCCTCCAGTGAGAGTAAGTGGGGATGGGAGTGGGAAATCCAGGATTTGAATTCAGAGCTTCCTGACTCTGGGATACATTCTCTAACCTCTATATAATACAGCTATGCCATGAGAGTGAAGAAATTGGAGGAGATATAGTCCTCGCCCTTAGAATGGGAGGGCGAAAACTCTCCCAATGAAAGGATTGCAGTAGCTGCTTCCTCCAGCAGTAACCCTGTTTATTAAGGTCATTACTTCAGATTAAAATGTACGGAAGTTTTCCTCATTTAAATATGTGTTAGCCTTAGCTTGTCTAGTTATGGCCATTGTATATGAATACCATGAGGAAGTGGTTAAGTACTGTTTAAATATGGCTCTAGATAACGAGACTGGGATGTAAAATAAAGCACTAGAGTGGTAATTGCTAAGAAAACTTAAGTATGGCAAGCAAGAAGCCCTTGTTATGAGTATGACTTCTGCTTCTCACCTTAAGTAGAGGCAGCCTTAGCTGCTAGAGATGCTGCCTGTCTGGAAAGAGAACGAACGAAATGTACTCACCTTGATCTCAGTGAATGTCTCCCAGGTGAAAGTGTCAGTTGTTCACCCGTGTCCAACTCTGCGACCCCATGGACTGTAGCCCACCAAGCTCCTCTGTCCATGGGATTCTCCAGGTGAGAATACCGGAGAGGGTAGCCGTTCCCTTCTCCAGGGGATCTTCCCTAGCCAGGGGTTGAACCCGGGTGTCCCGCATTGCAGGTGGGTTCTTTACCATCTGAGTCACCAGGGAAATGCCCTTGAGAACTTTCCTGCAAATGGCACAGTGATCAACTACCAACTGCTGAACTCAGGACTAGGTTGCCCACCAGAAAGGACTAGGATGGGTAGGAAAGAGAACTCAGGGAGTCCGTTGTGAGGGTGCCACCAGCTAACTGCTTTCACCTTTTTTATCTGCTTAAATAACTCTGTACCACGAGTGCTGGGCTTCCCTGATAGCTCAGTTGGTAAAGAATCTGCCTGCAGTGCAAGAGACCCCATTCCTGGGTTGGGAAGATCCCCCGGAGAAGGGAAAGGCTACCCACTCCAGTATTCTGGCCTGGAGAATTCCATGGACTGTATGGACCATGGGATCGCAAAGAGTCTGACACGACTGAGTGACTTTCACTTTCACTTTCATGAGTGTTAGCTCTTCCCTGTAGTCATGGACACTAAACTCACACTTCTTTTGGTTACAGATTCCCAAGTGTTTCCTTCTCCAGCATGTTACAATATCCTCAACTTCCTTTGTCCTCTTTGTGACCTAAAAGTTTTAGATAGGCACATTGTAAGTAGCTAAGCACCTTAATGGGTAATTCTATTTAAGATTTAGGTGAAGTTCACAGTCCTTCCCAGGTGGTGCTACTTGTAGAGAACCTGTCTGTGAATGCAGGAGACAGAGAAACGCAGGTTCGGTCCCTGGGTAGGGAAGATCCCCTGGAGGAGGAAATGGCATCCCACTCTAGTATTCTTTCCTGGGGAATCCCATGGACAGAGGAGCCTGGTGGGTCACAGTCCGTAGTGTCTCACAGAGTCGGACACGACAGAAGTGACTTAGCAGGCACACACGTACACTAACTGAGGAGGGCTGAAGTTGTAGACCCACACTGATGCAGCTTGGCTCAATCTCAGTCTGCCTAGGTCTTCTGGAGGAATCCTGGGGAGACATTTCTGGGGGCCGCTTGCTCCCGCCCCTCTTCCCGTAAGGGTGAATAATGCCAAGAGATTTCCAGCTGCTTGAGGGGTTCTGACACTGTTGCAGAAATAAACAAAGACTCGATTTCTTCAGTGTTGTGTCTGGTGGGTAGCTGTGTCTTAGCTGACAGTGTTAATCAGACTCTGGGGTGCTTTCAGCAGGCATTAAGTAAACAAATTCCTGAATATCTCAGACTCCTGGCTGGAGACGATGTCACAGATATTACCATGATTGTGGAGCTGCTGACCAGAGTGTTTCTTTTTTTCCTAATTAAATCTAAAACTCCCCATTTTTCTTCGAAGGGGGTATTTCTGTATCTGAGGCCCTGGACTACGAATTGTGCAGAAAGTTTTACCTGGTGGTGGAAGCGAGAGACGGCGGGACGCCAGCCCTCAGCGCTGTGACCACTGTCGGCATCAACCTCACAGATGTGAATGACAACCCTCCCGAGTTCAGCCAGGGCATGTACAGCGCTGTCATAAGTGAAGACGCCTTGGTCGGGGACTCAGTCATTTTGGTAGGTGCCAGCGGGAGGCCTAGGTATTTCGGAGGAATGATCTTCAAAAGAGTGAAAAAGTGAGCAAAGTCCATCTTGGATTCTCTTCACACTTTCTCCTTCCAGGCTCCCTTTGGTCCCCAATAACCCTACTCAGACACCAGTCTTTCAGCTGCTCCTCCCCCATTTTGTCTGTTAGAGAGGGTCTGATAAGCTCATTTACAGCAAGGGGTAGGCGATCTTTAACCACTTTCCTCCCAGGAGTGGATGTTTTTCAAGGAAACAAAACAGACTGTGGAATTAATTCCTAATAGCTGCTATTAATTTGTAACTTAGATGACAAGTCTAAGGACAGAAAAAAATTATTTCCACCTCCCCCATGCTAAACACACACACACACACGCACACACACAGACACACACACACACACACACACACGGTAAGGCAGCTACAAATAGGATCAAGCTTAAGATCAATTGGCCACTCTTAGAGGAGCTCTTTCTGGAAGGAACTTTTTCCTAATAGCAGTAAGAACATGTGTTAGGTAGACCCCGCAGGCCCTCTCTCCTGGGCCTGGAACTGTATGAGACTATTTCTGTACATACAAATGCCAAATCATCAATGCAGAACAGGAGATGGTGAGTCTGCATGTTAGCCGCGTGGAAAAGGAAGTTCTCTTGGACTTCCTTAACATGGAAGTGCATAGGTTTACAAAACATCCAGCTCAGTGGCAGAGATCATTGTTTTGCAGAACTGGGAAAGAATTACGAAAGTTTGGGGTCTGTCTTAACTGGCTCAAGGCCTGAGGGAAATCAGGCCTAACAAGCATCAGGCTGCATTCAGATGACAATGAAAGAAATAAAACAACAGTTCAGTAATGGTGCTTTCCTTCTTAGGCTAACCCAAAATCTCTCCCCCTGGGGCCTGATTGCTGGCACTGGTGAGCAATGCACCTAGGAAGCCTGTCAGAGCAGTGCCCATTTGTATAGACCTGGACCCTAAGAATAAACCTTTTCTCGGTCTCCCCTGTCATATCTTTGTTTTGTTTGTGTTCTGTGAAGCTAATAGCAGAAGATGCAGACAGCCAGCCCAATGGACAGATTCGTTTTTCCATTGTGAATGGAGATCGGGATAATGAATTTTCTGTGGATCCTGTCTTGGGACTTGTGAAAGTTAAGAAGAAATTGGACCGGGAACGGGTAAGCTAGTTCAGGCCTGCTCCCTTCACATCCACAACCCCCACCCCCTTCACTGAAATCAGGCATGGATTCTGTGAGTGTAAGTAGGGAGGTTCTCCATTCTAAATGGGCTTCCCAGGTGGCTCAGTGGTAAAGAATCTACCTGTCAATGCTGGAGCTGCAGAGACACGATTTTGATACCTGGGTTGGGACGATCCCCTGGAGAAGGAAATGGCAGCCCACTCCAGTATTCTTGCCTGGGAAATCCCATGGACAGAGGAGCCTGATGGGCTACACAGGACACAGGACTGCTACAGTCCATGGGGTGGCAAAAAGTTGGACAGAGTTGAGCAACTGAGCATGTGAGCATTCTCCATTCTAAATAATGGGAGTAAATAGAAATGGGCTGAAATGCAGCAGGGGGGGTTCATGTGTGGGAGTTCGTATAAAAAAAATAATAATAAATAAATAAATTTTAAAAAAATAAAAAAATAAAATTCATGTATTGTAAAAGTAAAAAAATAAAAATAAAACCTTTGAAAGAACTTGCTGCCAATAGATACTGATGGTTTCTTATTTAGGGAGGTTTTAAAGAAAAAGCAAAAGTGTATATGTCTGAATGGTTTGAATTTCTGTCCTTCCAAAGCAAGAAGGCAGAAAAGTACATTCAGCATTGGGATCCTGTGGTCCTGATTTCACGAGCAGCATTGGCCCTAAGTGAACAGACACAAAAGGACTACCTGAAGGTACCTAGGTTAGAAAGAATGATCCAGAAGATTCCTCCGTCAAGATGAAACCAAGTTTCTAAACATTGCCTTTTTGACCAAAAATGTGTCTTCAAAGTGAAGTTAAAATACAGAAAAAGATGCCATAGACATGATGCTTAGAAAAAGAAAGATCTCACTGTGTGATAGAGCCCCATAAGGTACTCCAGAAATATCAAAACTGATACATGAGACAGATCAGTAGTGACGACTATTGTGATTTAAACAAAGGCCAAGAGCCATGCTTTTAAACAGGGGTGATGTACCTCCGGGGGACATCTGGCAATATTTGGAGACATTTTTGTTTCTGCCAAATGGTCAGAGGCAATATTGACCTCTAGTGGGTAGACACCAGGGGTGCTGCTAAACATTCTACCATGTACAGATCATCCCCTGGCAACAAAGAATGATCTGGCTCCAAACGCCAGCTGGTCCCCAGGTTGAGAAACCTGGTCCAAAGACTCAAAGCGAAGACAGCTCATCTTTAGCAGAGCAGAGCAAGCCCACAGCCCCTCTGTGATTAAAACCTTTGAAAGAACTTGCTGCCAATAGATACTGATGGTTTCTTATTTAGGGAGGTTTTAAAGAAAAAGCAAAAGTGTATATGTCTGAATGGTTTGAATTTCTGTCCTTCCAAAGCAAGAAGGCAGAAAAGTACATTCAGCATTGGGATCCTGTGGTCCTGATTTCACGAGCAGCATTGGCCCTAAGTGAACAGACACAAAAGGACTACCTGAAGGTACCTAGGTTAGAAAGAATGATCCAGAAGATTCCTCCGTCAAGATGAAACCAAGTTTCTAAACATTGCCTTTTTGACCAAAAATGTGTCTTCAAAGTGAAGTTAAAATACAGAAAAAGATGCCATAGACATGATGCTTAGAAAAAGAAAGATCTCACTGTGTGATAGAGCCCCATAAGGTACTCCAGAAATATCAAAACTGATACATGAGACAGATCAGTAGTGACGACTATTGTGATTTAAACAAAGGCCAAGAGCCATGCTTTTAAACAGGGGCGATGTACCTCCGGGGGACATCTGGCAATATTTGGAGACATTTTTGTTTCTGCCAAATGGTCAGAGGCAATATTGACCTCTAGTGGGTAGACACCAGGGGTGCTGCTAAACATTCTACCATGTACAGATCATCCCCTGGCAACAAAGAATGATCTGGCTCCAAACGCCAGCTGGTCCCCAGGTTGAGAAACCTGGTCCAAAGACTCAAAGCGAAGACAGCTCATCTTTAGCAGAGCAGAGCAAGCCCACAGCCCCTCTGTGTGGGCCCAGAAGGAAGCAGGCACTGTGATCTTTACTGTGGGCCCTTTGTGCTTTGGTAGGTGTCTGGATACTCCCTGCTCATCCAGGCAGTAGACAGCGGCATGCCTCCGATGTCCTCAACTGCCACTGTCAACATCGATATTTCCGATGTGAATGACAACAGCCCAGTCTTTACACCTGCTAATGCTACCGCTGTGATTCAGGTAAGCAAATCTGGCCTGCCAGGCACCTGTGCTGTTGCACTCAGCCTCCATCCGCTACTGTGGTTTCTTTGTCATGGCTTACTCTTGTTTCTGCCTAATATCAACTCATTGCATCATTTGTTGTTCTTGTTTGGTCCCTAAGTCGTGTCTGACTCTTTGTGACCCCATGGAGTGCAGCATGCCAGGCTTTCCTGTCCTTCACCGTCTCCCAGAGTTTGCTCAAACTCATATCCATTGAGTCAGTGATGCAATCCAACCATCTCATCCGCTGTCATTCTGTTCTCCTCCTGCCTTCAATCTTTCCCAGCATCAGAGTCTTTCCCAGAGTCGACTCTTCACACCTGGTGGCCAAAGTATTGGAGTTTCAGCTTCAACATCAGTCCTTCCAATAAATATGCAGCGTTGATATCCTTTAGTATTGACTGGTTTGATCTCCTTTCTGTCCAAGGAACTCTCAAAAGTTTCCTTCAGAGCCACAGTTTGAAAGCATCAGTTCTCCAGTGCTCAACCTTCTTTATAGTCCAACTCTCAGATCCACACATGACTACTGGAAAAACCATAGCTTTATGCAAACCTTTATCAGCAGAGTGATTTTAGAGCCCAAGAAAATCAAGTCTCTCACTGTTTCAATTGTTTACCCATCTATTTGCCATGAAGTGATAGGACCAGATGCCATGATCTTAGGTTTCTTAATGTTGAGGTTTTAAAAATTTATTTATTTTAATTGGAGGCTAATTACTTTACAATATTGTGGTGGTTTTTGCCATACATTGACATGAATCAGCCATGGGTGTACGTGTGCCCCCATCCTGAACCCCTCCTCCCACCTCCCTCCCCATCCCATCCCTCAAGGTCATCCCAGTGCACCAGCCCTGAGCTCCCTGTCTCATGCATAGAACCTGGACTGGCGATCTGTTTCACATTTGATATTATACATGCTTCAATGCTACTCTCTCCAAGCATCCCACCCTCACCCTCTCCCACAGAATCCAAAAGTCTGTCCTTTACATCTGTGTCTCTTTTGCTGTCTTGCATACAGGGTCATTGTTACCATCTTTCTAAATTCCATATATATGCGTTAATATACTGTATTGGTAGTTTTCTTTCTGTCTTACTTTGCTCTGTAAAATAGGCTCCAGTTTCTTCCACCTCATCAGAACTGATTCAAATGCATTCTTTTTAATAGCTGAGTAATATTCCATTGTGTACATGTACCACAGCTTTCTTATCCATTCATCTGCCAGTGGGCATCTAGGTTGCTTCCATGCCCAAGCTATTATAAACAGTGCTGTGGTGAACATTGGCGTCCACGTGTCTCTTTCAATTCTGGTTTCTTCAGTGTGTATGCCCAGCAGTGGGATTGCTGGGTTGTATGGGAGGTCTGTTTCTAGGTTTTTATGGAATCTCCACACTGTTCTCCATAGTGGCTGTACTAGTTTGCATTCCCACCAACAGTGTAAGAGGGTTCCCTTTTCTCCACACCCTCTCCAGCATTTATTGTTTGCAGACTTTTTGATAGCAGCCATTTTGACCAGCATTGTGGTTTTGACTTGCATTTCTCTGATAATGAGTGATGTGGACCATCTTTTCATGTGTCTGTTAGCCATCTGTATGTCTTCTTTGGAGAAATGTCTGTTTAGTTCTTTGGCCCATTTTTTGATTGGGTCGTTTATTTTTCTGGAATTGAGCTGCAGGAGCTGCTATTATTTTCTCCCGTTATTCTTTCTGAATATTTTGAGAATGCTTGTTTTTATTGATTGGGAGAAAGTTTTCATATTTTTTCCCAAATATTCTGAATGCATTCAAGAGAAATATCGTTAACAGCTGGTGGAAAACTCCCACCAGAAATTAGTTCCATAATGAGACATTACATTTGACTGTTTCCAAGAGCCCACAGTCTTTATCTGCTGATAATAGGCAATTGGGCAGGATATCAGGACCAAATGATTTCCTAGATGTTACACCAGGGAGGAAAACAGATTTCCACTGGGTCTACTGTCAGAAAGGAAACAAAGAATAAAATTTCCTATTCTCATTCTCACTCTGAAAATGTTAAAAACCACAATGATTTTCTATCACCTTTACAGAGTTTTATTTTGGTTCAAAATACATTGTCTATATATCATCCATGCATTTACTGATTTCCTCTCTTCTTGTTTTAGAAATTATTGAGCAAGGAATATTTGAAATTCTCTATAAAGGTGTTGGAACAGCTGGATGCTCATGTTGAATGGGTGGGGAGAGATGGGATCCATGCTTAGACCATATGCAAAATTTAGAAGACAATGGGTCATAGACCTAAATGTCAAATGTAAACTTATAACATTGCTTAAAGTATTCTTATGAGAAAATCTTTGTTCCTTTGTATAAATAAATTTATACAATATAAATTTATTACAATATAAATATTGTATAAATAAATTTACAATATAAATAAATATTGTATAAATAAGTTTATACAATATAAATTTATTAGACTCTAACACCAAAAGTATGAAATATTGAAAAAACAATTGATAAGCTCTCCTTTATCAAAATTTAAAATCTCTGTTCTCATAAGACATTATTAAGGAAAAGAAATCACCATTGACTGACAGAAGTATTTGAGTGAAGTCGCTCAGTCGTGTCCAACTCTTTGTGAAATTGTATAAATAAGTTTATACAATATAAATTTATTAGACTCTAACACCAAAAGTATGAAATATTGAAAAAACAATTGATAAGCTCTCCTTTATCAAAATTTAAAATCTCTGTTCTCATAAGACATTATTAAGGAAACGAAATCACCATTGACTGACAGAAGTATTTGAGTGAAGTCGCTCAGTCGTGTCCAACTCTTTGTGACCCCATGGACTGTAACCTACCAGGCTTCTCTGCCCATGGGATTTTCCAGGCAAGAGTACTGGAGTGGGGTGCCAATGCCTTCTCCAGGGGGTCTTCCCGACCCAGGGATTGAACCTGGGTCTCAACACGGGTCTCCTGCATTGTAGGCAGACGCTTTACCATCTAAGCCAATCTGATAAAGGACCGATAGCCATACTATATAAGAATACACAAAACTCAAAAATAAAAGCAAAGCAAATGATCAATTTGGAAAAGATGGGAAAAGTTTTAATAGACACTTTGCCAAAGAACATAAATAAGCACACGGAAATTTGCTTAACATTATTAGTCATTTGGAAAATGAAATTAAACACAATGGGATATGATTCCATAGCTAATAGAATTGCTGAAATTCAAAAACAGACCATATGAGATTTTGACAAAAATGCGGAGTAGCTGCAAACGTCATGCACTGCTGGTGGGAATGTAAACAGCACAACCCCTTGGAAAAATCCTTTGGTAGTTATTTCAAACTTTAAAATAAATCTACAGAGTAACCCAGCTGTTCTACTCCTTAGTATTCATCTAAGGGAAAGCACACGTTCATATGAAAACATGTACAGAAATGTTCTCAGCAAGTTTACCTGGGCAACTATCCCAAACTGGTGAAAAATGCAGTTGTGCATTAACAGGTTGTTGTTACTCAGCTGCTAAATCGTGTCCGACTCTTTATGATGCCACAGACTAGATCACTCCAGGCCTTCCTGTCCCTCACTGTCTCCAGAATCTGTTCAAGTTCATGTCCTTTGAGTCGGTAATGCCATCCCACCATCTCATCCTCTGCCACTCTCTTCTCCTTTTGCCTTCAGTCTTGCCCAGCATCAAGGTCCATCTACAGGTAAATGGATAAATAATTGTTTATCCGTTACATAATAGAATACTACTCAGCCGTGTAAAACAATAGACTATTGATAAACCACAGGGTTGGATCTCAGAACCACTGGGCTCAAATGAAAGTAGAGAAAAAAAAAAAAAAGCATAAAGCTGTAGGATTCCAGCTACGGAAGACCCTATAAAATCCCAATTTAAAATATAGAGACAGAAAGGAGATGATCGGGTACCTGGAAGGGAATGAGATAGAAGATGTAGAAAGAGGGATTGCAACCGGGTACAAGGACAGTTTGGGGATGAATGTGTGTGTTCTCTGTCCCGATGACAATCATGATTTTATTAGCATTGGAATATGGTAAAAATGAATCAACTTGCAGATTTTAAATCTGTTTGGTCAATTATAGCTCAAGAAAGCTCTTAAGAAATTGGGGAAGTGGTTGCCATTAGGGGAGACAGAGCAGTTACGATAGAGAAAAGACATGAGGAATCTTCTGGAATTCAGGAATATTCTGTTTTTTGACTCAGTTGCAACACAGGTGTTCTTTTTATTACAATGCATTCAGCTCGATAGAAAACTATTCAACGCTTTATGTGCTATTTTTATTTCACCATTTTAAAAGTTTAAAATTTTTATATATATACATGTATTCTATTTGGAAACTATATAATTTCTAAAAAAAAAAAAAAAAGGTAGTTATCCCTGACTCATGAATTTGATCATTATTTCTTAATAATAGCCTTAATAATATATTATTGTCCCTTAATTATTGTATCATAATTCCTTAATAATAGACAATTTAGGTGTGAGCAGTAGTGTATATATACCCCATTTGTGTGTATGCTCAGTCATGTCTGACTCTTTGTGACCCTATGGACTTGTAGCCCCCAGGCTCCTCTGTCCGTGGAATTCTCTGGGCAAGAATTTTGGAGTGGGTTGCCATTTCCTCCTCCAGGGCACCTTCCCAACCCAGGGATCCAACCTGCATCTCTTGTGTCTCCTGCATTGGCAGGTGAATTCTTTACCACTGTGCCATCTGGGATGCCACATATCCCCTTAAGTGACTTGATAAAGAAAGTGTAGTTTAAGTTGCTTTTGGACATGGAGATCAGTTTCTACATTGTTCACAGTCACATTCCTACACAAACTGCTTTGAAAAGATAAGCCAGAAAAGTACAGTTAAATCGCGTCCCTCTGGGCCTCAGTGGTCCGTCCATCACGGAAACTCGGCTGTCTATCTGTTTCCGTGGTGCTGCTGAGTTACGGCAGCGTTCGGGTGGTGCCTCCTGGGAACAGCACAGCCTTCCATTTTATGTAATTTTTATGGCTCTCCTATAGTCTAGTTCTTAGATGCTCTGCCTCTGCCATCCCCTGGGGTAGAGCGGTATATTTATTATACACATTTATCTCATCTCTGGTGGTTCATTTCCCTTCCTATCCGTGGAGAACTTCCTTTCTGCCGTCCACATCACGTTGACGAGTCTCTCCATTCAATTGCCCGAAATGTATTATCGTGGAATGCAATCTATATGGAGAATCTAGAGGGAAGAGTTTGTAGCTATAAAAGTCTCCAAGAAAATGTCCTCAGCAGTCAAGGAGAACAATTGTAATCTGTATCTCATAGGCTGAGAGATCTGGGACAGGATTTAGAAGAGGAAAAAAAAAAAATCTGATATCATAATAACAGTAATCCCCATGTGGAAAAATGAGAAGCATATCCTAACATTAGGAGGAAAAGATAAAATGGACTCAAGCAAGTAAGCTTTCAAGCAGTAATGGGGTGGGAGCGGCCTTCTCGGTGGGTCCTGATCTAGGGAACTAAAAAGTATCTTTGCTTTTTCCCTTTTGAATAATCCCTGGGTTAGTAGACTTGATCATTTCCATTTTAAAACAAGGGAGATAAGCCAAAGAGTCTTAACATTAAATCCAAGACCACAGAGGGAATCAGGTTCAAAGTGGGAGTTTTCATTTTGTTCTATTTTGTACAGACAATAAAAGCATTAGTCCTAATAAAACTCAAGCTGATGTGGCCTAGCGCTTCCCAGTTGGCCCTAGTGGTAAAGAACTTGCCTGCCAATAAAGGAGACATGAGTTCAACCCCTGGGTGGGGAAGATCCCCTGGAGGAGGAAATGGCAACCCACTCCAGTACTTCTGCCTGGAAAATCCCATGGACAGAGGAGCCTGGTGGGCTACAGGCCATGGGGTTGTAAAGAGTCAGACATGACTTAGGAACTAAACAACAGCAAGGTAATTACTAAGGACCTACCTACACTATTTAAACCCTGGAAACATCACGGGCAGAGTGGGTCTCAATATCTTGGTTTCATGGGTGACCAAACTAGGGGTCAGAGAGGGTACACAGTGGTTAAGGGACTGATCTGGGCTTCCTTCCAGGTCTGTCTGAGCCCCGCCTTGCACATCCTTTCCCCATTATATTATTGCTACTGCTTTTCTCTTTGAAAGCAATTGAAAGAACTCTTTTAAGAGTAGGGGAAGAGTGCCCTGTCCAGGGAGCACTGGAGGAGGGGGTGACCTAGAGGAGGGGGCTGGGGAGAGTGGGAGGGAGGGGATAGATATTTACATGTGTAGCCGATTCACTTGGGTGTGCAGCAGAAACTAGCACAACATTGCAAAGCAGTTATACTCCAATTAAAAGCTAAATAGTTAAAAAATAATTTTATATTAAAAAAAAGAAATGAAGAGGTTTCTGCTCTCAGCCTTCTGGTACATTAGTGTGGATACAGGAGAACTGGATTAATAACATAACCAAGCAACGAACCTTTAGAGGCAGCATCTCATGGAAGAAACGCCCTAAGTGGGGCCCAAAGGAATAACTCCAACTTTCTTACAGTTATTTCATGAACGTTCTTTTTATTTTGGTATGCTGTTGTTAACGAAAGTACTTGTGATCATGATGATGATGATGTTGAAACTTTACATTTCTATCCTATGCCAAACAAAGCCTTTGAAACCAGCACTGATGTGAATGAAGTCTTGCAGTGGTTGGATGGAAAACATGTCTAGAAGTCTACTTCAGTTAAATAAAAATAGAACCAATGAGTAGTCAGTGATAAATATACTGAAATGTGAAATAAGAGATAAAACTCAAAAGCATGCATGGTGTCATTTATGCCAAAAAAAAAAAGTATAAGTGAATGAGTTCATCTTTAACATTTCTCAAAAATCATATTTTTGTGCCCAAGTTGACATGGTTTTATATTTATCGTCACTTTGTGAGCACAGCCCAAGAAAATGATGAATGCTGGGGCAGTCAACTCTAGAAAACTGTTTATCTCTGAGAAATTGTGGCTCCATCCTAAGCTAAGCATTGTTTGAATGTTGGCATTTTTTAAGGATCTTGTGTTTTTTTGAAGTCATGTTTTATCCTCTGCCAGAGAGCAGGACTGTTGTTATTTCATTCAGTTCTCCTTTCATAATTTCAGAGGAACTTGAAAATAAAAAGGGTAGTTAATTTCTGATGTCTTACAAATGATTGACATAGTATAGGAAAAAAAGAAAGTACTTTTTTTCCAAGTTTAGAGACCTGAGATGGGATTTCAGAACCAAACGTGCTTGCACACAGCTTTTCAGTGGTGTGCCTTGCTCTTAGATGGTCCTTTTTCCATTCACCATTCCAGGATTTTTCCCAAAAAATATCCTGTGAGGTCCACATGGTAGCCAGCATTCTGCCTTTGGTTGATGAGTCAGTACTTTTCCTAATCCAACACTTGTCTTGAAAGAGAAACACAGAAGGTATATTGCAATTAATAGTAACGGGGGTATCCTGCAATTTTCCAAAAAATGGAAAATTTGCCTGTTTTTCTTTTTCATCCCTTGATTGAAAGAAAAACAATCAAAACCAAGGAAGGAAAAGAGGCCCAGGAACCAGAATGTGGAACTGCTGCAGACCGCTTCACAGCTTTCATAGTGGTGTGCCATTGTTTTTATGCCATTTAAGTGTATTTAGTAATAATCACCAACGACTTCAAAAGTGTGACACTCTTGCGGAATAGACGTTTCTACAGCCAAAGCATGGCTTTCTCCTTTTCACTCGGTAAGTTTCCTTCCTGTCTGCTGCTGCCCTTCACCCCGTTAGCAGCGTTCTTTTCTTTACCTTTTTATTTTGTACTGAGGTTTAGCCAACTAACAGTGTTGTGATGCTTCCAGGTGGACAGCAAGGGACTCAGCCATAGACATACACATGTGTCCATTCTCCCCCAAACTCCCCTCCCACCCAGGCGGCCACAGAACCCCGGGCAGAGTTCCCTGTGCTATATATAATAGGCACTTGTTGGTAATCTGTTTTCTTTCTTTTTTTCCCTTTTTTTAAACTTTTTTATTTTATTTTGGGGTTTAGTTGCGGTAGTTTCAGGTGGACAGCAAGGGACTCAGCCATACATACGCGTTTCCATTCTCCCCCAAACTGCTCTCCCAGGCAGGCTGCCACATGACATTGAGCAGAGTCCCATGTGTCTAGCAGAGTTCTGATGTGCCGAATCTCCTGACTGGCTGGATTTGCACCCACTGCCTGTCTGCCCTGACCTCCCCTACTTCTGCATCATTTCCCTGTTCCTTTTTCCTCTGCCTTTTCTAAGAACTGAGTTGCTGATCATTAACATTGCACACAGCTTAGAAACTCAAAGGGAAGAGATCAGCAACTCTTTTGCCTGCTCTGAAGCCAGGATAGGTTAATTCCACCGCAGTCTCCTTGGAGGATTCTGACTCCTGCCTTTGGAATGTCAAGGAGGCTTCTTGTCCCCTGACGATCTGATGTGAGCTTGAACTTGAAGTTGCTCAGCACCTACATGAGTCTAATAGTATGTGAGCAACCGAGTGAGTGCTCAGTTGTGTCCAAAGCTTGGTGACCCCGTGGACTGCCGCCCACCAGGCCCCCCTGTCCATAGGATTCTCCAAGAACCCTGGAGTGGGCTGCCGTTTCCTCCTCCAGAAGATCTTCCTGACCCAGGGGTCAAACCCGCGTCTCTTGGGTCTTATGCATTGGCAGGCGTATTCTTTACCACTGTGCCACCCAGGAAGCCTGTAAGCAATTGAAGGTGGTGCCGAATCATTTGATGATGTCCTTACCCTCAAGACATCATTAAGTCAAGACTAATAATATGATTATTAAAGAAAAAGGAGGAGGGAGAGAAGGAGTGGGAGGGGACGGGAAGGGAAAGAAATTGGATTCTAGTCCCAGAGTGAGTTTTAGGAAAGAGAATCCCTGAGGTCTCTGATGCTCAAGGAGGTCTTCAGTCACTAGGTGAGACTCCAACACGACCTCAAAGAAAGGGTGAGATTTTCAAATGCAATAAAGAGTAGAAATCTTACTGGTTTTGGAGTTCAGGTATCAACTCTTTCTTCTGTACATTCTTTCTGCAATCATTTACCGAGTCGTCCTACATGATATTTTACTAAGGCCAGACAGACAAGCGGGCCAGCACACTAAGTTCCAAGGGGAACAACAGTCTAAAATCTTGTTGAGACTACTATCAAAAATTATACTAATGCAGCTATGTACCAGATTCCATAGAGCAGGAAGATTTCTGAGAGCACAGTGATAGGGGAGAAAACAGCAAAGACGTCACAGAGGAGGTGACAGGGAATGTCAGAGCTGGGGGAGGGGAGGCAACGGAAACGATGTGGATTTTATTGTGTTTTTTTTTTCTGGCTGTGCCCTATGGCACGCTAGAGATCTTAGTTCTCTAACCGGGGATTGAATGCCTCTTCCCTGCGGTGGAAGCAAGGATTCTTATCCACTGAACCCCCCAGGGAAGTCCCTGAAACTAAGTTGATTTTATTTTTTTTTTTAATTATTTTTTTTTAATTTATTATTTATTTTTTTATTTATTTTTACACGAACTCCCAAACATGAACCCCCCGATTTTAAATGCAAACTAAAGAACTGAAGCCAAGTCAAAACTACAATGAGCTATCACCTCACCTAGTCAGAATGGCCACCATCAAAAAGATGTACAAATAATAAATGCTGGAGAGGGTGTGGAGAGAAGGGAGCCCTCCTGCACTTTGGTGGGAATGTAAAGTGGCACCGCTGGTATGGAGAACAGTATGGAGGGTCCTTAAAAGCTAGAAACGGAGCGGCCCTGTGACCCAGCAATCCCAATCCTGGGCACGCACTCAGAGAAAACCGTAATCCCCAAAGATACACAGAGCCCAGTGTTCACCGCAGGACCAGGTACAGCCAGCAGCACATAGGAGCAACCCAAGTATCCGGACAGGGGGACGGATAAAGAACGCGCGGTACCTGTGAGGCCGTAACGGGGAGCGGAGCCGAGTCATCGAGATGCGGCTGGGCCCAGAGTCCGTCATACAGAGTGAAGTCAGACAGAGAAAAACAAATATATAGTAAGGTGTGTGTGCGGAATCTAGAAAAATGTGTATAGACGAGCTTATTTACCAAGCGGAAATAGAGACAGACGTAGAGAACAAATGTATGGATACCAAGGGAGGGAGGGGAGGATGAATTGAGAGACTGGGATGGACACACACACACACACGTATCTATAATACTATTGACGCTATGTATAAACTGGGTCACTAATGAGAACATACTGTATAGCGCAGGGGACTCTACTAGGTGCCCTGAATGGGAAGGAAATCCAAAAAGGAGGGGAGATATACATATATATATATACGTGTGGCTGATTCACTTTGCCATCGGAGAAGGCAATGGCAACTCACTCCAGTGTTCTTGCCTGGAGAATCCAAGGGATGGGGGAGCCTGGTGGGCTGCCGTCTATGGGGTCGCACAGAGTCGGACATGACTGAAGTGACTTAGCAGCAGCAGCAACTAACATGATGTTGTAAAGCAACTATCGTGCTGTGCTACGTCACTTCAGTCATGTCCAACTCTGGGACCCCATGGACTGTAGGCCGCCAGGCTCCTCCGTCCATGGGATTCCCCAGGCAAAAATACTGGAGTGGGTTGCCCTGTCCTTCTCCAGGAGACCTTCCCGACCCAGGGATCAAACCTGTGTCTCATTAGTACCCGGCATTGCAGGCAGGTTCTTTACCCTAGCACAACCCGGGAAGTCAAAAAGTACTCCAGTAAGAAATGAACCAAAGCCACAAGCCGTAACTCAGGGAGAGCCAAGGATAATGAGAAAATCCTCCAAAGGTTTATTCTGGAGGCTGTAATAAGGTCTTGATGCAGGTGGACGATACTGCTTAGAGTCAAATATTCAGAGATTTACTGTGAGAAGATACTTTACAGAAAACACATTCCTGTCTGCTCTTATTAATGGAAGTGTTGCTGAGTCCAAGCTCACTCTGCTCACTGCGTGTGTGTGTGTCTGACTCTTTGTGACCCCAAGGATTGTAGCCCACCAGGCTCCTCTGTCCATGGGATTCTCCAGCAAGAATACTGGAGCGGGCTGCCGTGTCGTCCTCCAGGGGATCTTCCCCACCCAGGGATTGAACCTGCATCTCTCACGTCTCCTGCATTGGCCACTTGCTGCATGAGAGGCTGATAAACCCAAGAGATGGGGTGTTTGAGGCAGGGAATACAACTTTATTTAGCAAGCTAGCTGACCAAGAGGATGGCAGACTAACGTCTCATAATAAGCACATTGTCCGGGCCTGGATGCCAGATTCTTTCATGGATCAGAGATAGAGGGAGGTGAGGAAGCAAAGTAAAAGGACCATTGAATTCTTGCAAGTATCTCCTCGAATGACAAGCCTCAGGCAGGGGGGATGTGTTAATTTCTTCCTGCAATCTACAGGTGGACAGGGATCTGAACAAAGGCACTTTAGTTGGTCAGGCAGAAGGGCAGGATTCTCTGAGGCAGGCCATTATGTATGATTAAAATAACAAAAGCAGTGGAAAGCACGTTGAAGGAATCGTTCCAACATGGAGTCAGAATTGACTCCTCCCTGCAACAGGAGGAGGTAAGCCACAGCTCCCAGTCCTCTGCTTCCAGACACCAGGTACTTACTAGCCGGAGCGCACCTACATTTACCGGCCAATGAAATCATCTTGACAGTATAAGCACGATGCTGTCTCTGTCATCTCTTTTTCTGAAGGAGGACCCTACAGCCGGGAGCCGCTGAGGATCGCTTTTAAGGATGTCCAGCTGTGAAGTCTGAGAGCCAGACCATGGATGCAGGAGGCTGGGTCTTCAGTTCTCAGTGGTTCTGCCCCAGTTCCTCAGACTTGAACCCAGAGAAGGGAGAAGGTGGAAGAGGAAAGCAGACAGTGTTGGTTCCCAAACCGGCCCCCGAACCCACGGAAAGAAAAAGACAGCCCCTCCAGACTGGGAGGTGGCAGGTTTAAGAAGCAGGGGACTTAACCTGCAAGTGCAAGGTGGGGGAGACCGCCACACCTGCCCACCTGAATCTGAACGCTTTCCTAGGAACCTTAACAGGATCCGGGCATGTTTTCAGTCCAGTCACATATTGCTTGCTCAGGCCTGCCCTGGCTCCTACTTCAGGGAAGGCGGGCAGCAGGTCCGTTTCAAGGCTGGGGAGGGAGAGGAGCCTCCATCACTGGGTCCAGCTCCTGGGTCACCAGGAGGTCACGGCCTCCCTCAAACATAGAGCTCTCCTGGCAGACCCAGAAAAATAGAGATGGTGTTTAAAAGTGTAGCTGTGCATGAAGAAGGCACTCTTGCACTTTGGCGTTGTCTCTGCAGACTTGAAACGGAGACTTTCCCTGGTTCCAAACACAATCTCTTTCGACCTGCTGTTTCCTTGAAAGGCAAGAAATGCTGTGTTCACAGAGTTCCCTGTGCTATACAGTAGGAACTTGTTGGTTATCCATTTTAAATATGGCAGTGTGCACGTGTGTGTGTGTGTGTGTGCGTATGTGTGTGTGTATATGTGTGCGTGTTATATATATATATATCTTCCAGCTCCACTCAGACTAGACATTCTCAAGATGCAAAGCTTCTCCACCAGGCAGGTCCAAATAGAGCATCTGGCATGACTATGAACAGCTTCCACTGGGGTTGGAGTGAAAAAAGGAAGATCTAGATATTTTGAGTAATTCAGTTGTCTAAATTCCCTGATCACAGTGGGAAGCTTTGCTTCTGTCATCACAATACAAGGAAAATCCAATAGCAACTTGAATCAAACAGACATTTCAATACGTGTCCACCCTTGGTTACTGGAAATGATTCCCGCCTTGCATTTGGGGACCCTCACTTTATACATTGTCAAACGTCAGAATGCTTTCAGATGAAAGATTTCTGTTTCCCTCCTGGTGTATATAAAACAAAATTAGAGACTGTTTCCCCCTCCTTTTCGTTTCAGCCAGATGAGGTTTAACGCTTGGAGGAAAAAAGCAATTACGTTTATACAGTGTCATGTTTGGCTGAAAGTTCCAACTCGAAATAGAGTTGAGATTTTGAGATTGATGGTGCTTGTATTCTCCCACAGTATAACTGTTACCTGGGTTCTAGAAGCCAAACAGTCTGAGAATGGCATTTATGTCAAACTTTTTACAAAGCTCGTGTCTGTTTCCTCTCCTTCATACGAACCTCACTGGTAAGTCCCACTAGAAAGTTTATAAATGATATTTAATGTTTAATTCAAAGCTTATCCTCACTTTTAACTGCTTGGGTGGTTAAAAATAGAGTTGATTTGTTTCTCTCTGCCCTAGAAAATTATCTTTCAAAAGAGAATGTCATCTCCTTTGAAATGGCGATGTATAGTTTATTTTGTTTGAAATTAGTGGCTTTTCTCTAGTGGAATTGGGTTTTCTTTATCTTGCCATTCAGAAGTGATTAGTAAATTAACCCAACCCTTGCTCATTAAAATTCCACAAAGCCATGCAATAAAGCTATATCAGCTAAAGTTGTAGGGTAACCATCAAGAGGTTTAAAAAATAAAAAGCAGGAAAAGAAGCTAAAGTGATGGTTGCTATTGTGGAGAAAATGGGAAAGTGAAACAGTGATTAGCAAGGAGGTGGATGAGGAGGAAGGCTTTGTTCATTGGCTACAAGGCCTCACTTCTAATTACTGGTTTTTAATCATATATATTTCCCTCATAGCTCAGTAGGTAAAGAATCTGCCTGCAATGCAGGAGACCTGGGTTTGATTCCTAGGTTGGGAAGATCCCCTGGAGAAGGAAATGGTAACCCTCTCCAGTATTCTTGCCTGGAGAATCCCATGGGCAAAGGAGCCTGGCGGGATACAATCCATGGGGGCACAAGAGTTGGACACAATTTAGTGACTAAACCACCAACAATCATATANAGGTTGGGAAGATCCCCTGGAGAAGGAAATGGTAACCCTCTCCAGTATTCTTGCCTGGAGAATCCCATGGGCAAAGGAGCCTGGCGGGATACAATCCATGGGGGCACAAGAGTTGGACACAATTTAGTGACTAAACCACCAACAATCATATATATGTATTGCTTCTATGAGCTTCCCTGGTGAATCACCCACAAAGAATCTGCCTGCTAATGCAGGAGATGTAGGTTTGATCCCTGGGTCGGAAAGATCCCCTGGAACAGGAAATGGCAACCCTTTCCAGTATTCTTGCCTGGAGAATTCTTGCCTGAACAGAGGAGCCTGGCAGGCTATACAGTCCCTGGGGTTGCAGAAAAGTTGGATATATCACTGAGCAGCTAACCACCACCAGCAATATTTAAAATCTCTCATCTAGACTAAGAACTACCTTCCCAAGAGCAACCGGGAGCAAGGCAGAGGCAAGAAAAAATTCTTTCCTTAGAATCTTCAGAGCAGCATGGGCCTGTGGCNGGCATTGCAGGCAGGTTCTTTACCCTAGCACAACCCGGGAAGTCAAAAAATACTCCAGTAAGAAATGAACCAAAGCCACAGGCGTAACTCAGGGAGAGCCAAGGATAATGAGAAAATCCTCCAAAGGTTTATTCTGGAGGCTGTAATAAGGTCTTGATGCAGGTGGACGATACTGCTTAGAGTCAAATATTCAGAGATTTACTGTGAGAAGATACTTTACAGAAAACACATTCCTGTCTGCTCTTATTAATGGAAGTGTTGCTGAGTCCAAGCTCACTCTGCTCACTGCGTGTGTGTGTGTCTGACTCTTTGTGACCCCAAGGATTGTAGCCCACCAGGCTCCTCTGTCCATGGGATTCTCCAGCAAGAATACTGGAGCGGGCTGCCGTGTCGTCCTCCAGGGGATCTTCCCCACCCAGGGATTGAACCTGCATCTCTCACGTCTCCTGCATTGGCCACTTGCTGCATGAGAGGCTGATAAACCCAAGAGATGGGGTGTTTGAGGCAGGGAATACAACTTTATTCAGCAAGCTAGCTGACCAAGAGGATGGCAGACTAACGTCTCATAATAAGCACATTGTTCGGGCCTGGATGCCAGATTCTTTCATGGATCAGAGATAGAGGGAGGTGAGGAAGCAAAGTAAAAGGACCATTGAATTCTTGCAAGTATCTCCTCGAATGACAAGCCTCAGGCAGGGGGGATGTGTTAATTTCTTCCTGCAATCTACAGGTGGACAGGGATCTGAACAAAGGCACTTTAGTTGGTCAGGCAGAAGGGCAGGATTCTCTGAGGCAGGCCATTATGTATGATTAAAATAACAAAAGCAGTGGAAAGCACGTTGAAGGAATCGTTCCAACATGGAGTCAGAATTGACTCCTCCCTGCAACAGGAGGAGGTAAGCCACAGCTCCCAGTCCTCTGCTTCCAGACACCAGGTACTTACTAGCCGGAGCGCACCTACATTTACCGGCCAATGAAATCATCCTGACAGTATAAGCACGATGCTGTCTCTGTCATCTCTTTTTCTGAAGGAGGACCCTACAGCCGGGAGCCGCTGAGGATCGCTTTTAAGGATGTCCAGCTGTGAAGTCTGAGAGCCAGACCATGGATGCAGGAGGCTGGGTCTTCAGTTCTCAGTGGTTCTGCCCCAGTTCCTCAGACTTGAACCCAGAGAAGGGAGAAGGTGGAAGAGGAAAGCAGACAGTGTTGGTTCCCAAACCGGCCCCCGAACCCACGGAAAGAAAAAGACAGCCCCTCCAGACTGGGAGGTGGCAGGTTTAAGAAGCAGGGGACTTAACCTGCAAGTGCAAGGTGGGGGAGACCGCCACACCTGCCCACCTGAATCTGAACGCTTTCCTAGGAACCTTAACAGGATCCGGGCATGTTTTCAGTCCAGTCACATATTGCTTGCTCAGGCCTGCCCTGGCTCCTACTTCGGGGAAGGCGGGCAGCAGGTCCGTTTCAAGGCTGGGGAGGGAGAGGAGCCTCCATCACTGGGTCCAGCTCCTGGGTCACCAGGAGGTCACGGCCTCCCTCAAACATAGAGCTCTCCTGGCAGACCCAGAAAAATAGAGATGGTGTTTAAAAGTGTAGCTGTGCATGAAGAAGGCACTCTTGCACTTTGGCGTTGTCTCTGCAGACTTGAAACGGAGACTTTCCCTGGTTCCAAACACAATCTCTTTCGACCTGCTGTTTCCTTGAAAGGCAAGAAATGCTGTGTTCACAGAGTTCCCTGTGCTATACAGTAGGAACTTGTTGGTTATCCATTTTAAATATGGCAGTGTGCACGTGTGTGTGTGTGTGTGTGCGTATGTGTGTGTGTATATGTGTGCGTGTTATATATATATATATCTTCCAGCTCCACTCAGACTAGACATTCTCAAGATGCAAAGCTTCTCCACCAGGCAGGTCCAAATAGAGCATCTGGCATGACTATGAACAGCTTCCACTGGGGTTGGAGTGAAAAAAGGAAGATCTAGATATTTTGAGTAATTCAGTTGTCTAAATTCCCTGATCACAGTGGGAAGCTTTGCTTCTGTCATCACAATACAAGGAAAATCCAATAGCAACTTGAATCAAACAGACATTTCAATACGTGTCCACCCTTGGTTACTGGAAATGATTCCCGCCTTGCATTTGGGGACCCTCACTTTATACATTGTCAAACGTCAGAATGCTTTCAGATGAAAGATTTCTGTTTCCCTCCTGGTGTATATAAAACAAAATTAGAGACTGTTTCCCCCTCCTTTTCGTTTCAGCCAGATGAGGTTTAACGCTTGGAGGAAAAAAGCAATTACGTTTATACAGTGTCATGTTTGGCTGAAAGTTCCAACTCGAAATAGAGTTGAGATTTTGAGATTGATGGTGCTTGTATTCTCCCACAGTATAACTGTTACCTGGGTTCTAGAAGCCAAACAGTCTGAGAATGGCATTTATGTCAAACTTTTTACAAAGCTCGTGTCTGTTTCCTCTCCTTCATACGAACCTCACTGGTAAGTCCCACTAGAAAGTTTATAAATGATATTTAATGTTTAATTCAAAGCTTATCCTCACTTTTAACTGCTTGGGTGGTTAAAAATAGAGTTGATTTGTTTCTCTCTGCCCTAGAAAATTATCTTTCAAAAGAGAATGTCATCTCCTTTGAAATGGCGATGTATAGTTTATTTTGTTTGAAATTAGTGGCTTTTCTCTAGTGGAATTGGGTTTTCTTTATTTTGCCATTCAGAAGTGATTAGTAAATTAACCCAACCCTTGCTCATTAAAATTCCACAAAGCCATGCAATAAAGCTATATCAGCTAAAGTTGTAGGGTAACCATCAAGAGGTTTAAAAAATAAAAAGCAGGAAAAGAAGCTAAAGTGATGGTTGCTATTGTGGAGAAAATGGGAAAGTGAAACAGTGATTAGCAAGGAGGTGGATGAGGAGGAAGGCTTTGTTCATTGGCTACAAGGCCTCACTTCTAATTACTGGTTTTTAATCATATATATTTCCCTCATAGCTCAGTAGGTAAAGAATCTGCCTGCAATGCAGGAGACCTGGGTTTGATTCCTAGGTTGGGAAGATCCCCTGGAGAAGGAAATGGTAACCCTCTCCAGTATTCTTGCCTGGAGAATCCCATGGGCAAAGGAGCCTGGCGGGATACAATCCATGGGGGCACAAGAGTTGGACACAATTTAGTGACTAAACCACCAACAATCATATATATGTATTGCTTCTATGAGCTTCCCTGGTGAATCACCCACAAAGAATCTGCCTGCTAATGCAGGAGATGTAGGTTTGATCCCTGGGTCGGAAAGATCCCCTGGAACAGGAAATGGCAACCCTTTCCAGTATTCTTGCCTGGAGAATTCTTGCCTGAACAGAGGAGCCTGGCAGGCTATACAGTCCCTGGGGTTGCAGAAAAGTTGGATATATCACTGAGCAGCTAACCACCACCAGCAATATTTAAAATCTCTCATCTAGACTAAGAACTATCTTCCCAAGAGCAACCGGGAGCAAGGCAGAGGCAAGAAAAAATTCTTTCCTTAGAATCTTCAGAGCAGCATGGGCCTGTGGCCACCACGATTTCAGAATTCGAAACTCCTGAATGAGGAGCGAATAAATTTGTCCTGTTTTAGGCCACCACGTTTGTGGTGCTATGTTATGACTTTCCTGGGAAACTAATATAGAAATGGAATCATCATTGTCACCACTGCTGTTATCATCAGCTCCATGAAGAGAGGAGCTGCTCTGGACTGTAGTTATGTCTCATAAGAGGCTGCAGGTATTTCCAAAGGACCGTCATGACTTTTCAGAACAGTACTGCCCAGGAAATGAGTGGAAACTGTGCTCTTGAGGCTTCATTCCTTGATTTCTGCACATCAGGTGCTGTTTTTCCAAAACTTGAACAAAATACTCCAAAGGAAAAACTGTTTCTATTTTTACTGACAAAGGCAGAGTGCGATGATTTCCAGATCATACTTTGCTGAACAGTGTTTCCGGGAGATTTTAATTGGAGGCCAACAGCAGTAGGCTTCCCTGGTGGCTCAGAGGGGAAAGAGTCTGCCTGTAACACGACAGATGGGGTTCAGTCCCTGGGTGGGGAAGGTCCCCTGGAGGAGGACATGGCCACCCACTGCAATGTTCTTGCCTGAAAAATCCCATGGACAGAGGAGCCTGGAGGGCTGCAGTCCATGGGGTCGCAAAGAGTTGCACACTGAGTAACTAGCACACTTTTTCTTTTTTCCACTTTCAACAACAATAACAAAGGAAAGAAAGAAAGATTTCAGGATCCAAAAACTGAAAACATTTCAGGCAGAGTGCTTCTCTCAGAGATTCGTAAGCACACTGAGAATCTCGAAGATCGTGAGGAAAAAGCCCAATCTTCTTTAGTTGAGGTAGATTCTGCAGTTTCAGAGAAATACGGAATGGGATTTGGGAAAACCCCGGGAGAACGGAAATTAAGTGACCCATAGACGACTCAAACCTAGCTTTGTTCCATTCAATCACGCAATGTGATTCTACCCACAGCTCAGTTTTCTTTGAACACAAGAGATAATACCTCCCCTATAAATGTTGTTGGGGCTTCCCTGGTGGCTCAGAGGCTAAAGCGTCTGCCTCCAATGCGGGAGACCTGGGTTCGATCCCTGGGTCGGGAAGATCCCCCGGAGAAGGAAATGGCAACCCACTCCAGTATTCTCGCTTGGAGAATCCCATGGACTGAGGAGCTTGGTGGGCTGCAGTCCACGGAGTCACAAAGAGTCGGACACGACTGAGTGACTTTACTTACTTATAAATGTTGCTGGAAGGATCACCAACCAAAGTCACGTTGGTTTATTTTATGCTTTTATCCACTTATAGTGTCTCATATTTGGGATGTTGATAATACTTATAATGTTTACCTAAGAAGTTTGGCCCCAAATAACTGATGTATGTGAAAGCATCTTGGAAAATAAAATACTGCTTAAATAAGAAGATTGAATTTATAGCTTGATTTTTTTTCTAATTTATTGATGGTAATTTTTTGGAAATTAATAGATTTTTTAGTTTGGGGTAATACAAAGTAAAAAAAAAAATAAAATCAGCCTCTACCTCCTTTCCAGCTCTGTATAAGCGGACGCCTCTTCTGAGACGAGTGCTTCTAGAAGTAGGGACATGTACTGCATCCTCTTCTTACTGCCATGCATCCTTCAAAGCGCAGAGAAAAGGAGCTGTTTCTATGGCGTCTCCATTTCCGTCCCACACGTTTCTTTTGTACTTTGTACTTCGTCAAGGATTCTGTGTGTGTGTGTGTGTGCACGCGTGAGCATGCGTGTTTTAGTTGCTCAATCCTGTCCAACCCTTTGTGACCACAGGCACTGTAGCCCGCCAGGCTCCTTTATCCAGAGGATTCTTCAGGCCAGAATACTGGAGTGGGTTGCCATGCCCTTCTCTAGGGGATCTTCCTGACCCAGAACCCAGGTCTCCTGCATTTCAGGCAGATTCTTTCCCATCTGAGCCACCAGGGAAACCCTAAGAATGTGTAACAGACTATTTATTTCAGACTAGGAGAAATAGCTACATGTCTTCTAGTTGAGGCACATTAAAGTACATAATGAAAACATTATTATTACTTCACTGGAAAATGAAATTATATACCTGCATGAATGAGATACTGCAACTATTTTTCTCTATCACACCATCTAGCAAAAGTTATCATTATACCAAGAGTCTACAATTGGTCTGTAAAAGGAGATGCTTCATCATATCTTCAACTGAACATTAAATCCAAAAAATGGCTATCTTATTCAGAAAATATCTGACTCATAACAAGTGGACTGAAATTAAAACACACTGAATATTACTAAGGAATTTGAAAAGCCAACAAACTAAATTTCCAACACATTAACACACACCGGTTCGTCTGCAAATATAACTCATTGATTTAAGAGAAGACACTGTCTAATTTTGTTGTTTAACACATTCTTTTGAAATGAAATGCAAGTCTCTACCTCTTCTGAAAATATGAAGATATCAGTGAAACCACACACACACACGCACACTACACACATCTGTTTAACAAGTCCAAACAGTATAATTCAAAAGAAAAGATGTTTGAAAGGCAGAGTCAATGGCCTACACGATCGAATTTTCCAGTGGATTTTTTAATTCTGTGGCTTGCTTTGTACATTTGGAAGTGACTTTTTAACTAAAATTTTTCTGAATATTTACTGCAGTTCTATAGAGATCAAACAGGCTTTGACACACACAAACCCACAAAAGCAACACTCCACTTTCCAACGCTTTTTCTATAGTATATGCAAAGAATGACTTATTACTTGTCACGTTAAAAAAAAGCACACATTTCCTTTAATGTTGGGCCTTTCATGGAGCTGTCTCTGTAACGTGCTGCATGTCCATATGTAGACAATGTGTAAAATAGACTCTGGACATTTTGCCATGGCTTGCAGTGTGTGTCGCTCTTCCATGCCAACTTTCCATTTTCGTTACTAAAGAAGTTGTCTAAATTGTTAATGCAGAATATTTTAAACACAGACTGTCATCCAATCTTATTTTTTTTCTGCCATACATTTCAAGGAGAAAAGGTCAGAGTACTCCAGTCAATTGACCCTTGTCCTAATTGTTGCACCAAGGAGCTCAAAACTGGGTTGTTTGACCATTTTCCATTTGTTCCCAGTGAAATTAGCCATAGATTTTTCTGAGGGAATTTATAATCCAAATTAGAATAAAGAGAGGGGGGAAAAAAAGGTTATGGAAGACAGTAGCTGTTGCAGTGTTCTGTTTGTGAGTGGCCCATTTGAGCACCTGGAAATTGAACTGGAAAGACTCTGAAGCAAAACAGAGGCAAATCGTTAACCCGTCCCATCTCATAGGAACAAATAGTAACCTGGGATTGGCGACTGAGAACTATTTTAAGGAATAGGGACTGTTTTTCGAAGACACAGCTGATGCCGTCTTTCCAGAGTAGAATACTGGCCTTGCAGAAGTGATGGGCAAATGGCTAAACATGGATTTTCACCATTTGCTGCCGTTTCAAATGAGATGATACGTTTCCGAAGAGTCTGCCATGGAAAGAAAAAGGACGTTAGTGAAAATAAGAATTTCCATGTGTTTATGAACAAAAAACATGTTTTTTTGCAAGGAAGACTGGTAAAATTCCCCCTCCTCAGCAAAAAAAAAAAAAAAAAAAATTTTCAAAAGATGAAAGGTAAAAGGGCGGGGGGAGGGGGGGCAGAAAACGACAGAAATGTGAGCCCCATTGAAAATCAGGCTTAGCCCTGCCTGGAAGATCTAAATAAAGGCAGGCTTTTTTTCAGATGCGTTTAGGGTTTTGTGTTTGCCTGTTTTTTGTGTGTGTTCTTTCTGTTTTGTGTCTGTTGCTTACAGCAAAATGAACATTAAGAATCTTTAAAAACAGCTGATAGTTTTTAACCCAAGTAGAGTATGCTACTGAGGCATTTTAAAATCTAAAAGTGTTTTGTAAGAACCCTTTTGACTTTGGTGTCCCTTGGAATATGGATTCAAATCTCTCCACCTCTGTCTTCCTTTTTGTTCATTTATCACAGTGATCAGTGGGAAGAGCATTTAATTGCACATCCATAGAAAGTCATGGGGCTTCCCTGATGGCTCAGACAGTAAAGAATCTGCCTGCAATTCCGGAGACCTGGGTTTGATCCCTGGGTGGGGAAGATCCCCTGGAGGAGGGCAGGGCAGCCCACTCCAGCATTCTTGCCTGGAGAATCCCATGGGCAGAGGAGCCTGGCGGGATGCAGTCCACAGGGTCACAAAGGGTCAGACGTGACGGAGTGAGTGCGCACAGGAAGCTGTGAGTTACAATCCCACTGCATGTTACTTGGCCACAGTTTACTGACCCAGCTGCATCTGTGAAGTGTCTGCATCCCTTCAGGAGAGGAAGTTTTCCTGTGGGTTCCTTATCTTGCCTCATCTGAAACCTGCTGGGTGGGATTAGCTGGACAGAGGAGCCTGGTAGGTTGCAGTCCGTGGGGTCGCTAAGAGTCAGACACGACTGAGCGACTTCACTTTCACTTTTCACTTTCACGCATTGGAGAAGGCAATGGCAACCCGCTTCAGTGTTCTTGCCTGGAGAATCCCAGGGATGGGGGAGCCTGGTGGGCTGCTGTCTATGGGGTCACACAGGGTCGGACACGACTGAAGTGACTCAGCAGCAGGGTCCCTTCAGTTTTAATTTCTGACGTAAGACTTCATCTTGGAGAGAGGAACAAGCTCACAAGCAGGATTTTATCTTCTCTTCTTTACACCACACGGACTCAGATCTAATTTCCGAACTGTGTGCCTGTCTTGAGATTTCAGGTGCCCCAGAGACAGGCCTTGGAGAAGCGACGCGGCTAAATAGGTCAAGGGAACAAGGAAGGAATCGGATGACCCGGGTTTGAATTCTTGTCTGTGCTCCTCGGAGCTCTGTGACCTTGGTGGGTTACCACTTGTCTCTGAGTCTCTGTATTCTCATTGTAAAATCCATTGGATTAACTGCTGGGACGTAATTTGCCAAATGTGTCTTAAAGAATAGTCCATCTTACTTGACCATTTGGTAGTTCCATTTCTTGTCATAAATGAAGAATTTGCTGAGACTGGTGTGAGGGATTGGTTAATATTGCTGTTTTATTTAGCTAAACTTTAAATTCACTTTCATCCCTATGTAAACCAAAGGAATGGACATAAACTAATGAGATCAGCCAATAGGAAAATTACAAATAAGACAAAAATCGTCAATATTGAGCCTCGTCTTCATTTTATTATTTGTGGCTGCTGTTTTGTTTTGGCTGCACCCCAAGGCTTGTGGGATCTTGATTCCTGGATCAGAGATCAAACTCTTGCCTCCTGCAGCGGAAGCAGGAAATCCAAACCACTAGCCACCGAGAAAGTCCATTCTTCGGTGGTTTTTTTTTTTTTTTTTTTTTGAGTGTTGCCCCTTCCCCAGCATCCATCTGTATTGTGCTTAGTTGCTTAGTCACATCCAACCCTTTGTGACCCCATGGACTGCAGCCAGCAGGCTCCACTATCCATGGGATTTCCCAGGCAAGAATACTTGTGTGGGTTATTATTCTCCAATAGAGGTTGAGAACCCAGCAAAAACTAGTACACATAGCGTGGAAACAAATAGAAACGTGTTATTGGAATCAGTCAAAGATTTGCTTAATCCCTATGACCCTTACAGGATCCATGGAGTAACTCTTTTGTTTTTTGGCCTGTTTTTTGGCCATTTGTTGTATCTTTAGAATGAAAACCAGGTGATTCTCCTGCTCTGCAGTCCCCAGAAATCTTCAGGAAGGCATAGAGGCTGCTCTTCCTGCACATGGGATGTCATTTACAAAGACACCCTCAGGAGCACCCCTACCCTTTAAAAATCGGTGCTGAGCTAGAAATCTCTGGCCCTGTGGTTATCAAACCACGCTCTGCGGCTGTGCCCCTCTTGATAGGACCCCCTCTTTTATTCATTGCTCCCGCCAAAGGCTGTCAGTTTGAGGACCTTGGGAAGCTTATTCCACAGAGATCGTAGCTAAATCCCAGTCTAGGGACTTCGCTGGCAGTCCAGTGGTTAAGGCTTCACCTTCCAACGCAAGGGGCCGTGGGTGTGATCCCTGGTCGGGGAACCAAGATCCCACATGCCCCATGGCCAAAAAACCAAAACAGAAAACAGAATCAGTGTGGTCATAAATGCAACACGGTCTGTTTGCACAGACCTACATCAATCTTCCCCGGGGCACAGTGGGAAAGAAGCCACCTGCTGAAGCAGGGGACAGGAGATCGAGCCCTGGTCCTGGCGGATTCCCCGCGCCATAGCCCATGTGCAGAAAGCCTGAAGCCTCCGCCCTGGCGGCTGCGCTCCACGGCAGGAGACGCAACCGCAGCAAGAAGCCTGCACGCCGCATCTGGACAAAGGCCGGTGTGCAGCACCCAAGGCCCGGCACAGCCAATAGTAAATAAACTAACAAAATGGACGACATCAAAACACACACACACACACACACACACCTCAGTCTCTCTCACAGCTCCAGACTGCATATTGAATTCAGGAAATGGAGTCGTGTGTTAAAGTATCTGGAGTGAAAGCAAAGGTCTCAGAGACTGAGGCATGGGAGTGCTGGGTAGAGAGATATGCAGGGGAATATAGGAGAGACCCTTCCACTGGGGCTTTGTGTTTTCAGCATTGTGGCTGAATGTCACCCGTCCTTTTTGTTAAAGGCACGGGACAGGTACATGCCGAGTGTGAGAGAAAGTCTAAGATCACTTCCCCAAAGCAGAGTGACAGGTTCCCGTTAAGCATTCAGTATCCGCTCAGTCCTCAAAATCTAATTTTCTGGAGGAGTTGGAAAAGGATTGTCTGAAGGGTGGATGGGATGGAAATTCATTCTCTTCCTATCTTTGTAGTTCTCGGAACAATGGCTCTCTTCAAATATTGACCGTCTGTGTTTTTTGAGACTACTGTTTACTTATGATAAACACATTTATTGCGACCACTTTTTCTAACTCCTGTTGTTTAAACTAGCCTCTCAGTTCATTTTCTCAGCTGGGTGTCCTTAGCCGGTTCTGTAATAAACTTCCTGACTCACAGTAATAACATGCCTCCTGCCAGAGAGAGTATATTTTATGGATGTGTTGGGAAATTTTAAAGTTAAAAAAATCAGTGATTGTTGAAATGACATGTTGATAAAAACTAGGGCATGACTAGGGTTTGCTTTTAAAAGCCTCTGAAAAATAACAGGCCGCAAATTCAAATGTATAAAATATCGATCTGTCTTCTCAAATTGAAAATGAAGGAAGCCTGATGATTTTGGAAATAATTCTGGAAGTGTGTGTACATTTAAAAGGTAAATTTAAACACATTTTATTTCTTAGGGCTGTTCTGAATGTCATCTAATACAGACAAGAAAAACAGACTCCCCCTCAGGCCAACAAGTAACATAAAATCCTTTAGAATTCTTTGGAGTTTGAATGGAGTGGACGCAAATGAAATTATCTGGGCAGGACACAGAAATCAAAGTTCAGTTAAAATTTCGTCCCGTTTTTTTCTTTTTTCACTCTCGTCAGTTTCTGTGTTTTCTGTATCCAGGACAAGGATCCGAGCTCTAAGATTTCAGGGAGTGACTATTTAGCTGAGTGCTTTGGGTCATCAGTAAATGAAGAGACAGGAAATAGCATCAAGTAACAAGTACACAGACCTCCACCCGAGGTTTCCAGCTCAGAGGAGCTGAGGCGAGAGTCTGTTGACCTGTGTCTCCCCATTTTTCTATAGGGGAGTGAGAGGGGGAGGCCCTGGAAGTGTCTCAGACAGGGATTCAGAGGATCCGCCTTTCTTTCCTCTTCATTAGGGACTGGTGCTCAGCTGTGCCCAACTCTTTGAGGCCCGTGGACTGCAGCCGCCAGGCTCCTCTGTCCATGAGATTCACCAGGCAAGGACACTGGAGTGGGTTGCCATGTCCTTCTCTAAGGGGAGCGTCCCGACGCAGGAATCAAACCCGCATCTCCTGCACTGGCAGACGGATTCTTTACCACTGAGCCACCTGGGACACTCGAGTGAGTTCTTTCCCTCAAAATTCTATCAGCATCTAAAAAGCTCTCATATCCCCTGTGACCTGGTGTCCTGGGATTTCACCAGCCTTTTACCCCTAAGCATGAATAGAGAATGTCTTTATTTCTTCAAAGAATGGGGAAAGAAAAACTTACAGATGATCTCTGTCGGCATTTTCTCTACATTCATTTTCATTTTATTGAAGTGAAAAAAAAAAAAAATGAAATCTGTTACTTTGGTGAAATAGGAAAAAAAAGGCCAGAACTTGGTGTGCAAAATCAAGCCTGATCTTTTGAAGTAAACCAGGTCGGATCTTTGCAATATACACAGACTGTTTCCACAAAGTCGAGCATGATCTGCACATAATGGAAAGACCAGAATTATAGCATCCCATCAAGGGCTTTTTAAATAAGCTTTTATTTATTTATTTTTTTCCCATAGCAGTTTTAGGCTCAGAGCACAATAGACAGGGCGGTGTGGCACATAACTGTCCACATAACTGCCCACCACTGTGGGATGTTTGCTACCACTGAGGAAACTCTACAGACTTTAAGAAAATAACGAAATGTTTCTATACCCTGAGTTTTTCAGTTAAGATGTATATATTGAAGGTGTATGTAGACTTGAAAAATATGCACAATCTGAAAGTTGAGAGTCATGTTTTATTCAGGGGGACATTTTAGGACTTAAGCCCTGGAGGCAGCATCTCCAATGACCCTGAGAAAACTGCTCTGAGGAGACAGGTGGGGGAGACCAGTCATACAGGAGCTTTGCAACAAAGTCACTGAATGTCAAAAGAGGACTGTAAGTTAAAGAAAACCAGATATCCCAAGGTAAGGAATGCAGTGCTTTTCTATGTTTGGGAAGGTATAAGGTTCCAGGCTCACTGAAATCATTCCTTTGATCTATATCTCAGCTCTCTGGGGCCAGAATCCTGTGTTTTCACATCCTGAGTTTCCTGGGGGCTCACCGTGGGGAGTGGCTGCCGTCTGAAGGCCGCTGGACGGCAGGTGTTCGCCCCTTCCTGAGCTCCCTCAGGGCTCACGAGCTCGCCCTCCACGGTGGCTGTAATTGCTGAGCACTGTGACATCCCTTATGCACTGATATGGAAGAAACATTCCATTTCTCATATACAACATGATGCTTTGATTCGCTTGCTGAAATGATTCCTATGGTCAAGCTCACAATTAGCACACTCTGTATCATTAACTATCGCGAACGTGCTGGGTTTTAGATTTCTCTACCTCTTCATCCCACATAACTGCCACTTTGTACTCTTGAACCCATGTCCCTCCCCCTCCCTGCCCCTTGTGACCACAGTTCAACTCTCTGCTTCTGTGTATTTGACTTTATTTGATTCTACGTATAAGTGAGATTACGCAGCATCTGTCTTTCTGCGTATGGCTGATTTCACTCAGCATAACGTCCTCCAGGCTCATCTGTGTTGTATGTTGTCTCAGCGAGATTACCTCTTTATCAGGTCTACATTTTACATTTATATAAATTTGTATTCCTCTGTTGATGGGCACATGGGTTTTTCCCATAGTTTGGATATTGTCAATAATGCTGATGAACACAGGAGCGCAGGCATACCTTCAAGGTACTGACTTCATTTCCATTGGCTTGCATGCTGGTTTTGCTTCTCGTTTTGTTTAGAAAGCACCATGTTCTTTTAGAAAAAGTCACTTTTTGCTTGGGAACCCCTGTGTGCTCACAAACGAACAGCAAAGCAAAACAGTGCCTTTGAGACTTCATGGCATTGTTCTCCTGACAGTCTCTCTCTTTTTAAAAACTTTTTTGTTTCACATTGAATATAGCTGATTAGCAATGTGACAGTCTCAAGTGGAAGAGATGCTCTTTATATGTTTGTGACTTGTGCTGGGTCTTTGCTGCGCTGAGTTTTCTGCGGCTGAGGCGAGTGGGGCTGCTCTCCTGTTCTGGAGTGCAGGCTCCTCAGGAAGGTGGTTTCTCCTGTGGCGCACAGGCTCGAGGGTACGTGGACTCAACAGCTGCAGTCCCCGGGCTCTAAGCACGGGCCCCAGAGTCGTGGTGCAGCGGCCGTATTTGCTCCGAGGCATGTGGGATCTTCCTGGGCCGGGGATTAAAACCATGTCTCCTGCACAGGCAGGTGGATTCTTTACCACCGAGCCACCTGCGAAGCCCAAGAGAGGCTCTTAATATGATTACTTCGTTGAGTAAGTTTTCTTTGGCTTAAAAATACATATTCTTGTGTTTGCCTTTCCCTCTATGTTAACACTCTCCGTACTGACCTTTTCTCTAAAGTGACCCTTTTTCTCTAAGAGAAACACACTTCTTTGTCATATGGTTATCCATCAGCACTTTGATGTAATGGAATAAGTTTAATGTGTTATTTCAATGTTTTCTAAAATTCATGAAAATAAGCCTCTAACTATTAAAATCAAAGGAGCACATCTATGCAACCACCCAAAGTCACCTTGGATGTCGTATTTGTGGAAAGAAGACGGTAGAAAGGCAGGATGCTAAATGTGAGGATGTGTCATGACCACCATTCTGGTTTACCTTCTTACTCTACTTCCTCAACTCCAAGCATTCTGGCATTTTTATTTATTTGACAACATGTCTTAAAATCATCATTGGAGGTTGTCTTTCGCAGGGATTGGTGAGACAGTTTAACTGGTATGAAGAGATGCCTCGCTGTTCTCTAACTATCTAGGCACCTCTTCGTTTTTTGTTCTAATAATAAAAGTAGAAAAATAAATCCTTAACTCCAATAATGTTTATTTTAAAAGGGAGTACTGTTTGGATGGCAGGGGGAGTGGGGGGTGGTGATGCCTATTCACATCAGACAGAAATCGTATTTGTCCAGGCACTTTTTTTCTCCAAACTCAAAATACAAGCCTTGTTCAGGGAGCACAAAGGCTTCATCATAGAAGCTTCGTTAGAACCACACGATCATACAGTTCTGCTTTCGTCTGACCCCTTTCTAATCTGTTGACTTATAAAATTGAATGAGAAATATTGTTTCCTGAGAAGAGAGCACAGGAGAGGCAGGGAGCACAGTGGGGGACCGTGTTACTCCCCTGGGCTGGGGAGGCATCTTCCGGATGCTTCTGCCCCAGGAGAGCTGTCACAGGTGAACAGTTCAAGGGCAGTGTGGTCCTGATTCCGGAGACCACTATCCGATGGAGTTCACGGGAAGAACATCTGAAAAGCGAGAAAACAAATGAATTAGTGGGAGGAAAAACTAGACAGTAACTGAAAATTGAAAGGAAAAAGTGAATTGTAAAAGTCACGTTAGAGTTTTGTAAAGGGTTAGTTGCTGAGTCGTGTCCAACTCTTGTGACCCCGTGGGCCGTAGCCGTCCAGGCTCCTCCGTCCACATAATTCTCCAGGCAAGCTTACTGGAGTGGGCAGCCGTTCCCTTCTCCAGGGGATCTTCCTGACCCAGGGATTGAAGCTGAGTCTCCCACACTTCAGGCAGTTCTTTACCATCAAAGTCACCAGGGGGACTGTAGGGCCCCCTTAAAATATCCTATTTTCACCCAACAAATGGGTCATTCTCGTTAGATCGTTTAAAATGCTCAGCTTGAAAACTTTTTTTTAATAAAAAAAAATTTTGGCCGCACCATGTGGCATGCAAGATCTTAGTTTGCAGACCAGGGTCGAAGCCACACCCTCTTCAGGGTCGGCACAGACCACCAGGGAAGTCCCTGAAAACTCTGGAATGGTCCTGAGTCGAGTTTATACAGTGGTGGCGACGGAGAAGACCAAACCGACGGTGTCAGGCAGGGCTCCGGCAGGGAGGAGAAAAAATGTTGAATTAATTCAAGGGGTTAGTTGAAGACAGTTCAAACAGAAGGGGGTTTTGCTGATGTAAGGGCAGGATTAACAGCATCATAAAGCGATGGCCCACTGCCCAGGGGCTCATAAGAGTAGGAAGCTCACCATAAACCCCCTAAGCCTGGAGAGGATGGAGGAGAAGGCTCTGATGTAGAACTCAGATTTGGATGTTGAAGAGGGTCGCCCTGCGAAAGCCCAGCGGGAAAGTGGCAGAGGGCTACAGGACTGTCCTTCGGCTGGTGACTCTAAGTCAACAGAGCCTGGCGCCAAAGGGAGAGATCCTGGGCTTTGCAGTTCCTATGATTAAGCTCCTTGGGTAGAAAACAAAGCAGAGAATGAATCTGGAAGAGCAGAGAACATGCTGCCGGATAAGCACACCAGAGTTTCCACTCATTTCTCACAAGCTGCAGCTCTTGCCATATTCTGAAAGCAGAGTTGAACACTTGTTCATTAAAGGACCTTTAAAGTGGCTTTGTGGGAACTTGGGGCTTTGTGGATTGGCGCTTGGAACGTTGACTTAGCTATCTTGTACAACTGATATCTCAGGCTGCCTGGGAGCTTAACCTGTAAGTCCTTAGGCTGTGGTTTTGAACAGTAAAATGCTCAGTTTTCTGTCAAACAGAGCACAACTGATTTAGATACAGTTCCTAACAAGTGGAGTTTCTGTTGTATTAATTTAATTATCAAATTTGGAAGTTTATATCAGTTAAAACCAGATGATCTGCAGAAATCCAACTTACTTCTTGGACATGTATCCAATTATCATTGTTTAATCAAGGTAACTGAAAGAAATCCCACTACAATCTCGAGTGCTGAGAATTCCCTGGCAGACCAGGGGTCAGAACGCCACACTTTCACTGCTAAGGGCACGGGCTTGATCCCTAATCAGGGAGCTAAGATTCTATAAGCCACATGGTCAAAAAAAGAAAAGAAAAAAAAATATATATCACCTTTCAAGTAAAGCTCTCAATTTTGCTTATTTGATTTCAAACTGAGAGTGACATTTCAAAGTAAATTTGAGACTTTTGCTGTTGAGATATTTGGGATATTTGCTATTTGTATCATGCTGGATATTTTACAAGGATTTTTCATCCCCTTTGGCTGCATGGTCTTTTAGGGTCTCATGTAGCATTGATTTGGGGCAAATGCTGAATAATGTTTAATGTTTCTCTTCTAAAATGGTCTCTCTTTGAGTTATCATAAATCATTGCAAACCAACTTAAAAATAAAGGTAAAGCTAGATTCTTCATGGCACTGAACAGTTGACTAAGAAGATTCCAAGGAACCAGGAGACATTTTTCTCCAAAAATTGGATGTGAAATTTCTTTCAATGAGATAACCTTGCCTGAATGAGGCAACTGAAAGCAATGCAAGACTTCGCACACTGTGCTTATAAAATAATACATCGTCAACTCAAGAGATCTTAAGGTAGATACGGTGGGAAAATGAAATTCACCACTCTTGATACAAGTAAATGTTTGCCACATATTAGAAATAATAGACTTGCAGGAAAAAAAAAAAGTAGGACAAAGTATGATTAAACTGACGTGTAAAATATTCCAAACAGCAAGGCTAAGGTCAACATCCAAAAATGTGCAAACATTCTGAGCAAACCACGTCCTATTAAAAAACAAAAAATAAACAGTTCAAAGAGAAGATCAGGAAGCACTTGACTTAACGATTGGGCCACAATAAAATATTTATGAGTCTCTCTCATTCATTCAGGAAGTGATCTGAAGCCATCATGGCATGAACAAAGTTGGAAGCCAGGAAAGATTATTGACGTCAGCAGGTATTATGTTAGTGAAATAAATATTGAGAGAAGGTTTAGCAAGTCCCGTGACCATGAAACACGTGTATATTCACTTCCAACAAACACACCAGGAAAAATTAACATCTTCTTTGACAACTGATGCATTCTTTTAAAGGTAGTTGACATTAGGAAATCAGAGGAATAGCTTTATGTTTTTTATTAATTTTGTAAAAATCTGTAAATTCCACAATCTATAGCCACCCAGGCATAATCCTGCCTCTTCTAAAAATGCCCCAGATATCAGTTGATTACTGTGGAAATTTCTACTTTATTTCTCTGTTTGTCATTGAGTAATGGAGGCCAACACAGCTATAAACATTCTCAGAAAGAACAGTGAAGAGAAGCTAGGAGTCAAAGAAAACTTTGTCCTCTCTGTTTCTGACCTGGCGAAGACAAAGAAAAATGTTAATTAAATTAGAAACTGTAAGAGAGAACAGAAAATGAATTTAGCCATATGTAACTCTGAGTAGGGAACATCGATATCAAGATTATCTCATTTAATTCTGATCAGTGCACCGATTATTATTATTATTATTATTTTACTTTTATTTATTGTATTATTTTGGCTGTAGGCTGGTGGAAGCTTTGTTTCCTGACCGGAGACTGAACCCAGGCCCTCTGCAGTTAGAGCTGAGTTCTCATCGCCAGCTCTTAAGGGAAGTCCCGGTTAGCACACCAATTCTTTTTCTTTCTGTGAAACTGCAGTTACCTCTGCATCTCACAGTGTTTCTGCCCTCTAGATTTTTGCTTCTGGGAATAGATGAAAAAGTTAAGTACTCCAAAGAGCTCAGGATGGCTGGAAACTCATCTTTCTCATTGACCTTTTGTATCTAGATGCAACGTGTTCTTTAAGTGATAACATTCTTACTTGAGGGATCATGATAGATTTCAAGTTCTTTGGAATCCCCCTAGACTGCAGGAAAAGAAGAAATATTCTCCAAGACTGAAGGTACAGACAACATCTTATAGGAAGCAGGAAAAATGCTGACTTTGGGGTCTAAATCCTAACCATTTAAAATACAATCCTCTGGATTAAGAAGGAAATAGATGGGCTTTTCAGCTTCTCCCTCTCCTCAATGAATCTGTCTTTTGGAAAAGTTCCCACAAAAGCAAATAAATTTTGATAAAGAGAGTAGAGGAAGACACAATCCAGAAACAGCCAGCCTGCGGGAGGACAGGCATTAAGGGCTTCTGGGCAGCAAAATCAACAACCTGAGAATCCCAGCCATGAGAGGGGAGGATGGAGAGATCACCCAAGTGCAAGATTCAGTGATAAAACTCTAGGCTAAAAGAATTTTCAAAGGGCACACTGTGCTCTGCCTGCAACACAGGAGCCCTGGGTTCAATCCCTGGGTCAGGATGATCCCCTGGAGAAGGAAGCAGCAACCTGCTCCTGTATTCTTGCCTGAAGAATCCCATGGGCAGAGGAGCCTGGTGGGCTACAGTCCACGGGGTTAGCAAAGAGACTGAACAGCTAACAACACACTGTGCAAATGTGAATTATACCAGCCCAGTTTCCATCCATTTGTTGGCTCAAATCAAACAGGCAGTGGGTTTCTGGGAAAGATGCTGCACCAGTGGTCCAGGTTTGGCATCTCCCATACATTCATTAATGTGTAATGGATCTTTATGCATTAAACAGGCAGAGCACCAGGGGAGGAAAAATGAAGAGTTATTGAGAAAATTATATCTGAGTAAAGACCCGAAGAGGATGAAAGAGTGAGTCCCCTGAATACCAGAGAGAAGAGAAATCCAAGGAGAGAAAACACACGTCCGCGAGCCTCAGGGCGGGAGGAAGCCTTGTGTGTATGAAGAAGATGCTGCAGGAAGTGGAGGGGAAGAAGGTGAGGAGGAGAGACAGGAGGTGAAGTCAGAGAAGGGGTGGGGTGGCTGGCATGTCCCTGGACTTTGCCTGCAACTCGTGTCAAGTAGGGACCTGTTGGAAGATTGCGAACGCCGGGGTGGTGAACTGCATTTAGCATGCTCCCTCTAACTGCTATCATAAAGTGTATTTATGTGAACAATTTCCAAAGAGCTAAGAAAAAGGACATAGGAAAATGATAGGATAAAACACCCAACATTATCTCCACTGGGATTTCAGGGGACTGGGAAGGGGAAACTGGTGTGTTTTTTTCCCCCTTCTTTCTCCATCTCTGATTTAGTAATTACAATGGGAATGCATTATTTTGTTTCATATAATTCTTTTTTAATGTTTTTTTAAATTGTGTTAAAGGTCACATAAAAGTCACAGGTGTTTTATAAAACATACTGTTTTGACCATGTTTAACCATACAGTTCAGTGATGTGAACTCCATTCACATTGTTACAAAACTTACCATTCATCTCCCTAATTTTATGCCCTCCTAAACTGAAACTCTGTCCCCACTAAACACGGAGTCCCCATCCCCCCTCTCATTCACCTCCCCCAGTCCCAGTATTTAGGGTATTTAGTATCTACACCCCAGTCCAGTACTCTTGCCTGGAAAATCCCATGGGTGGAAGAGCCTGGTGGGCTGCAGTCCATGGCATCGTGAAGAGTTGGATACGACTGAGCAACTTCACTTTCACTTTTCACTTTCATGCATTGGAGAAGGCAATGGCAACCCACTCCAGTGTTCTTGCCTGGAGAATCCCAGGGACTGGGGAGAGTCTGGTGGGCTACTGTCTCTGGGGTCGCACAGAGTCGGATACGACCGAAGCGACTTAGCAGCAGCAGCAGCAGCAGCAGCAATATTTTTTCTGGCTGTATGAATTTGACTATTCTAGCTTCCTTGTATAAGTATTTGTCTATACCTGCTGTATATTGGAATGCCTTTCAAGGTTAACTTAATATGTGTCCTGCGGATTCTGTCTTCTTTCCCCCGCCTTGTGCTGTACAGGAGGTTCTCACTGGTAATCTATTTTGTACATAGTAGTGTATATATGTCAATCCCAATCTCCCAATTCATTGCCCCTTTCCCTCCTTGGTATCCATATATTAGTTCTCTTTATTTTTTAAGTAAGTATAATCCAATCTACATTTATGTCTTAACTTCCTGGGTATCAACTCACCTGTGCCGCATAAACCATCTCCAGCCACCCTTATTATAAATCATCTCCAGAAACATTCCTGCATCCTTTTCCCCCCAAGTCAGTCTTATTTGGGGGCAGCTTGGCTCAGACGGTAGAGCATCTGTCTACAATGCGGGAGACCCGGGTTCAGTCCCTGGGTTGGGAAGATCCCCTGGGGAAGGAAATGGCAATCCACTCCAGTACTCTTGCCTGGAAAATCCCATGGACAGAGGAGCTTGGTAGGCTACGGTCCATTGGGGTCACAAAGAGTTGGACACGACTGAGCGCTTTCACTTTTGTTAGGAACAAGTTCTCCTGATTCTGACCTAAATTCTCCTTTCCTATATCTTCTCTCCAACCTGTCCTGGGTTGAATTACTAGGAGATGCAGGGAATGGGCTTCACAGTTCTTTCACAAGATTCTCGGCATCTTGCTGTAGAAAGGTGCTTGAACTTGGAGAAGCCTAAAGAGCTTTGTATAAATTTCACAACTTAACCAAGGACTGGTCCTGCCTGGTGCACAGAAGTAAACAGAGACGAGAGAGGAAGAGGTGAGCAGGGAAGGAAGTGTAGCCGCGCACGCACCACTCCGGGTTATAAAAAGAAACTTCATCTCACGTTGGGCAATCTTATAAGCTCGTAGGCGAGTGACCCAGAAAAGTTATTGGGAAATGTAAGGTCCTCATCGGCTACTAAAGGCAGTGCCAATGTAGAATAATTGAGAAACTCAGCCTAGAGAGGGCTTAACACCCTCTTACTGGTTTCCAAGTGGACTGCTTCTCCCACCAGAATTTATTTTTAGGAATGTTATCTCATATTTTCCATGCTTGTATTACTTTTTTCCCTTCTAATTTTACACCTGACTGCCCTGAGTGGGTGGGTGGGTGTGATGGGTGGGAGGTTAAAGAAGGAAGTCATAGTTTCAAAACACAGGGGAATACAAATCTTCTAGACTCGGGTGTAAGAAGCCAACATGAGCGCCCTTCCCACTAAGCATTCTGAGGCCTGAGAAGAGTTACACAACCGCTTTCACAAGTGGAGAATCACTTAAATCCCTGCCTTCAATGCTGTGCTTAGTCGCTCAGTCGTGTCCGACTCTTTGCAGCCCCACGGACTGTGGCCCCCCAGGCTCCTCTGTCCCTGGGATTCTCCAGGCAAGAATACTGGAGTGGGTTGCCATTCCTTTCTCCAGGGGATCTTCCTGACCAAGGGATCAAACCCAGGTCTCCTGCATTGCAGGCGGATTCTTGATCAGCTGAGCTATCAGGGAAGCCCAGTTCACTGCATACTATTAATAAGAGTGTGAGTTCAATGAAAATAAGGGAATGACTTTATAAAGAAATAAAGGTTGCATTGATTATGTTTGGTGGGAAGAACCAAGAAGGTTTGAGAGATGGAGACGAAAACAAGAGATTGCTTTTTTTTTTTTTTAATTGTCACATAAGGCCTTGTTTCTTGTGAGAAGCTATACTTTTCACTGAACAAGCAGTGTGCTATTATCCTAGGGGACACTCTTGATTATAGCTGCTGCTGCTGCTAAGTCGCTTCAGTCGCGTCTGACTCTGTGCAGTCCCATGCACTGCAGCCTACCAGGCTCCTCCAGCCATGGGATTCTCCAGGCAAGAGTACTGGAGTGGGTTGCGAGTGCCTTCTCCACTTAATAATAGAGAATTTGATTAAGAAAGCATTTTGGAGAGTTCCCTGGTGGTCCAGTGGTAAAGAATCCACCTGCCAATGCAGGAGACACAGGTTTGATCCCTGGTCCAGGAAGACTGCTCCGGCCGTGGGGCCACTCAGCCTGTGGGCCACGACTGCTGACGCTTCTGCCCTAGAGCCCTGCTCGGTGAGAGGAGACGCCACCCCAGTAGACGCCCGTGCCCAAGACCAGAGAGGGGCCCCTCCTCGGTGCAGTGAGAGAAAAGCCCTTGCGCACCCACGGAGACCTAGGGCAGCCACAAATAAACGAGTATGGCAAAAAGAGAGAGAGCATTTTATGTTTGAGTTTATGGAAGGGACAGGACCAAACTTGCAAAGGATAGAAGATGTTTTTCTGTTCTCCTCCTCCCCAAGTCCCTCGTGGGAAAACACTGGCAAACACAAAACAAGCATTACCAGACCTACATGGGCAAACTCACAGGAAAATCACAAACACAGCACGGGGCAGAGCGGTCGGAACCGCCAGATCAAGGGAGTAGGCAGAGACGGTGTGAAGGTTAAAGGTGCGTTCATTTCCCAAGAAGGAGGCCTGGCATCCCATAAGTCATTTTCCCCCAAATGTGGCCCAAACCCGGAAGAGACACAAGCAAGAAGTCTAGTATGTTTTTAAGACAAGCATCACAGTGACGGGACTTTCCTGGTGATTCAGTGGTGAAGAGTCCACCTGCAGTGCAGGAGCCACAGAGATCTGGGTTCGATCCCCGGGTCAGGAAGACCCCCTGGAGGAGGGCATGGCAACCCACTCCAGCGTTCTTGCCTGGGGAATCCCATGGACAGGAGCCTGGCGGGCTACAGTCCACAGGGTTGAAGAGAGTCAGACACGACCGAATCAGCTTAGCAGAGCGCACCACAGTAATAACCACAACACCACCTTTAATGCTGGTGAAACTCTTTCTAATTTCCAATAATAGTGCAAAGTGAGCGATGCCCTTTACATGAATTAATTCACTCAATCAAGTGAGCCAGTTTGTCAGAGGTCACAGTGACTAGTAAAGAAAAAAATTGGTCCCCAAATGGGCCTTCTTGTCTTTTTCATCCAAGCTGTACAACCAGCAGCTACCAGATTGCTGGACACATCTCTGCAGGTGTATAAAATGACCTATTGGGGTGTGAGAAGAAAAAAAAGTTCAATTTTTCTGTTTCTTTCTCTTGTTTTTGTATATGATATGACATATGCATAATATAGTAAGTTTATATAAAGTGTATAAATACAAAAATTTACATACTGTAGGTTGTGCTTAAAATATGTGATGATAAGAATCTGCAATCTAAAATGTTTTAGAAAGAATGCTCAAAGTATTAAACCAGATGGCTCCGAAATTGAGACCAACCCCAACAGCCATACACAAATTTCTTTTAAAAGTTCATTTTCAGTACATTTTTATCGATTTTCTTAGGCCAAATAAAAAGCTCCTTGTGAAACTCGATTTCCATTTTAGAAAAATTGGTAGCAACATCTCTTCTGTAGTAACCCAAATCCCTGTAGGTTAAAGTTGCAGATTACAAGGGTAACAGGGATTGCTGGAGGCAAACGGTATTATCTAGAACTTTGAATTGATGTTGGTCAAAATATTTCTTGAAATTTTTTTAAATAGCAAATACTAAATCTTTAGAATAGTCCATCTGAGGCCACTTCATGTGTATTTCGCTTTATTGTAACATAATACATGAGACAGTAAACAAAATGAGGACCCTTCTTCAAGAAGAAATGCTTCCCTCCTTCTCAATATTTTCTGCTTAAAAAAATGATAGGAATAGAATACTGTATTCAAGAGTCAGAATGGCTAGGGGTGAGAAGTAAGGGCACAATAGTGACAGTTATCATTATGACATCGTGTTACTCCCGTTACGGTTGGAATGCTTTACCTGTTGTTTTTGTCATTTGCTAAGTCATGTCCGACTCTTTGAGACCCCACAGACTGTAGCCCACAAGGCTTCTCTGGCCATGGGATTCTCCAGGCAAGAATACTGGACTGGGTTGCCATTTCCTTCTCTAGGGGATCTTCCCGACCCAGGGATCAAACCCAACTCTCCTGCATTGGCAGGTGAATTCTTTACAGCTAAGCCACCAGGGAAGCCCCACTGTTATAATAATCTTCCACAAATTTGTTATCTTATATTTCTGGAGGTTGGAAGCCTCAATGGGTCTTCTGGGCTAAAATCAAGGTATTTGCAGAGCCATGTTCTTTCTGGAGGCTTTAGGGGAGAATGTGCATGCATGCCAAGCTGCTTCAGTCATGTCTGACTCTTTGTGAACCCATGGACTATAGCCTGCTAGGCTCCTCCTTCCATGGGATTCTCCAGACAAGAATACCAGAGTGGGTGGCCATTTCCTTCTCCAGGGGATCTTCCCGACCCAGGGATCATACCCACGTCTCATGTCTCCTCTGTCCATGGGATTCTCCAGACAAGAATCCTGGAGGGGGTTGCCATGCCCTCCTCCAGGGGACCTTCCCAGCCCAGGGACTGAACTCACATGTCTTGCGTCTCCTGCACTGACAGGTGCGTTCTTTACCACTGCACCACCTGGGAAGCCCCTTAGGGGAGAATATGTTTCCTAAATGATTCCAGCTCCTCAAGGTCACCCCATTCTCTGGCTTGTGATCATATTCAAAGCAAATCATGCCAGCCTCTGCTTCTGTCATCTTTTTTTGACTTTATCCTTTTATTGACTCCACAACCTATCTCTTACATTGGGACCACCTGGATAATCTAGGATAACCTCTCCATCTCAAGTTCCTAACTTAATCATATCCACTGAGTCCCTTTTACCTTGAAAGGTAACCCATTCAATGATTCCAGGGACTGGGGTATTGATATCTCCAAGGAGCCATAATCCAGCTTACGACACAGTTTGAACTCTGGCTCCCAAAGATTTGTGCCCATCTCATACACAAAATATATTCATCTCCCTGCAGTGTCCCCCAAAGGCTCCACCCATTAGAGCATCCAGTTAAATCCAAAGTCTCATCTGAATCTTATCAACTCACAAGTCCCAAATTTCATCATATCAGTTAGACATGGTAGAGCCTCTGGATATAATCCATCACAGGGCAAAGTTCCTCTCCATCTGTGGGCCTGTGAAACTGGAAAAGTAAGTTATCTGCTTCCAAAATACAGTGGTGGGACAGACATCAGCTAACAGTTCATAGTTACAGATGTTCCTGATCCAAAGGGATAAAATGGAAGGAAAAATGTAGTCACCAGTTCCAAGAATTTCAGAAATCCAGCTGGGCAAACTTGATTAGGGTTTGAGTCTTGTAAAATATCCTTGGTGGCTGGCCACCGTCCTCTGGACCTGTGGCCCAGCCCTCAGCAGCATCCTTCCTTTATCTTGGAAGATAGAATATGCTTGGGGCCAAGGGGTTTCAGCATACTGTTTCTTGCCTTTTAGAATTTAGGGGTTCAGATAGCCCCTCTTCATTTAAACTTCTCTTTTTTAAATTTATTTTTTTAAGGGAAGGATAGTTGCTTTACAGCATTTTGTTGTTTTCTGTCGAACTTCAACATGAATCAGCCATAGGTATTCATACATCCCCTCCCTTTGAACCTCCCTCCCAACCCCATCCTCTAGGTTGATACAGAGCCCCTGTTTGAGTTTCCTGAGATATGCACCAAATTCCCGTTGGCTATCTATTTTACATATGGTAACGTAAGTTTCCACGTTACTCTCTCCACAGAGCTCACCCTCTCCTCCCCTCTCCCCAGGTCCATATGTCTGTTTCTCCATTGCTGCCCTGCAAATAAATTCATTATCATTTTTCTAGATTCCATATATATGTGTTAGTATATGATATTTATCTTCTTCTTTCTGACTTCACTCTGTATAATAGGCTCTAGGTTCACTTGCCTCAACAGAAGGGACTCAAATGTGTTCATGTTTATGGTTGAGTAATGTTCCATTGTGTATATGTACCACAACTTCTTTATGCCTTCCTCTGTTGATGGACATCTAGATTGCTTTCATGTTCTAGCTGTTGTAAATAGTGCTGCAATGAACAATGAGATACATGGGTCTTTTTCAATTTTGGTTTCCTTAGGGTATATGTCTCCAAATGGGATTGCTGGGTCATATGGTGGTTTTATTCCTAGTGTTTTAAGGAATCCCCATACGTCTTCCTAAACTTTTCTTTGTCCCTTTCAGTCCAAGCTCGTGGTGTTCCTAATGATGGGAAATTGCAAAACTCCTGTAGATCTCCCATTTGGGTCCAGGGGACTCATTTCATTAGACCAGAGGTTTCTCCACAAATCATTCCTGGATAAACACATCTTTATTCCTGGCCTCTACTGAGATGGGGCTTGGGATTCACCATTCATACAAGAAGCTTTCCAAAGGGTCCTCTGTGTAATTGAACATTCTGTCCTTTCAGTCCTTTTGAGGCACTAGTGGACAGCCAATGACGGAGCATCTTTTCACAGGTTTATTTGCCTCTGTAGTATGTCTTCTTTGGTGAGGTGTCTCTTCAGATCTTTTGCCCATTTTTTAAATCAAATTTTTTGGTTTGTTTCCTTATTGTTGTGTTTTAAGAGTTCTTTGGGGGAAGGCAATGGCACCCCACCCCAGTACTCTTGCCTGGAAAATCCAATGGACGGAGGAGCCTGGTGGGCTGCAGTCCATGGGGTCGCTAACAGTCGGACAGACTGAGCGACTTCACTTTCACTTTTCTCTTTCATGCATTGGAGAAGGAAATGGCAACCCACTCCAGTATTCTTGCCTGGAGAATCCCAGGGATGGGGGAGCCTGGTGGGCTGCCGTCTATGGGGTCACACAGAGTCGGACACGACTGAAGTGACTTAGCAGCAGCAGCAGCAAGAGTTCTTTGTGTAGTTTGGATAACAGTCCTTTATCAGATGTGTCTTTCGCAAATATTTTCTTTGTGGCATGTCTTCTAATTCTTGACAGTGTATTTTGCAGAGCAGAAGTCTTAATAAAGGTCAGCTTTTCATTAGTTCTTTCATGGATTGGATCTTTCGTGTTGTATATGCAAAGGTACCACACGGACTTCCCAGGAGGTCCAGTGGTTAAGACTTCACCTTCCAACACAGGGTGCGTGGGTTTGATCCCTGGTTGATGAGCTAAGATCCCACAGGACTCAAGGCCAAAAATGTGTTAGTAGCTCAGTCGTGTCCAACTCTGTGACCCCATGGACTGTAGCTTGCCAGGCTCCTCTCTCCATGGAATTCTCCAGGCAAGAATACCTGGAGCCAGTTGCCATTTCCTTCTCCAGGGTTCTTCCCGATCCAGATATCATGCGTCTCCTATATTGCTATTGTATTATAGTAATATAGCACTGGAATGGGTGAATGTAACTCAGATGACCATTATACCTACTACTGTGGGCAAGAATCCTTTAGGAAAAATGGAGTAGCCATCATGGTCAACAAAAGAGTCTGAAATGCAGTACTTGGACGCAATCTCAAAAATGACAGAATGATCTCTGTTCGTTTCCAAGGCAAACATTTCAATATCACGTTAATCCAAGTCTATGCTCCAACCACTAACGCTGAAGAAGCTGAAGTTGAACAGTTCTATGAAGACCTACAAGAACTTTTACAACTAACACCCCAAAAAGATGTCCTTTTCATTATAGGGGACTGTAAAAAATAGGGAATGCAAAAGTAAGAAGTCAAGAAACACCTGGAGTAACAGGCAAATTTGGCCTTGGAATGCGGAATGAAGCAGGGCAAAGGCTAATAGAGTTTTGCCAAGTGAGCACACTGGTCATAGCAAACACCCCATCCAACAACACAAGAGAAGACTCGACACATGGACATCACCAGATGGTCAACACCAAAATCAGATTAACTGTATTCTTTGCAGCCAAAGATGGAGAAGCTCTATACAGTCAGCAAAAACAAGACCGGAGCTGACTGTGGCTCAGATCATGAGCTCCTTATTGCCAAATTCAGACTTAAATTGAGGAAAGTGGGGAAAACCACTAGACCATTCAGGTATGACCTAAAGCAAATCCCTTATGACTATACAGTGGAAGTGAAAAATAGATTCAAGAGACTAGATAGACAGAGTGCCTGGTGAACTATGGATGGAGGTTCGTGACATTGTAGAGGAGACAGGGATCAAGATCATCCCCAAGAAAAAGAAATGAAAAGAAGCAAAACGGCTCTCTGAGGAGGCCTTACAAATAGCTGGGAAAAGAAGAGAAGTGAAAAGCAAAGGAGAAGAGGAAAGATATACCCATTTGATTGCAGAGTTCCAAAGATTAGCAAGGAGAGATAAGAAAGCCTTCCTCAGTGATCATTGCAAAGAAATAGAGGAAAACAATAGAATGGGAAAGACTAGAGATCTCTTCAAGAAAATTAGAGATACCGAGGGAACATTTCATGCAAAGGTGGGCTCAATAAAGGACAGAAATTGTATGGACCTAACAGAAGCAGAAAGATATTAAGAAGAGGTGGCAAGAATACACAGAAGAAATATACAAAAAAAGATCTTCGCAACTCAGATGATCACGATGGTGTGATCACTCACCTAGAGCCAGACATCCTAGAATGTGAAGTCAAGTGGGCCTTACGATGCATCACCATGAACAAAGCTAGTGGAGGTGATGGAATTCCAGTTGACTATTTCAAATGCTCAAAGATAATGCTGTGAAAGTGCTTCACTCATTATGCAAGCAAATTTGGAAAACTCAGCAGTGGCCACAGGACTGGAAAAGGTCAGTTTTCATTCCAATCCCTAAGAAAGACAATGCCAAAGAATGCTCAAACTACTGCACAATTGCATTCATCTCACAAAGAATGGGAAAGACTAGAGATCTCTTCAAGAAAATTAGAGATACCGAGGGAACATTTCATGCAAAGGTGGGCTCAATAAAGGACAGAAATTGTATGGACCTAACAGAAGCAGAAAGATATTAAGAAGAGGTGGCAAGAATACACAGAAGAAATATACAAAAAAAGATCTTCGCAACTCAGATGATCACGATGGTGTGATCACTCACCTAGAGCCAGACATCCTAGAATGTGAAGTCAAGTGGGCCTTACGATGCATCACCATGAACAAAGCTAGTGGAGGTGATGGAATTCCAGTTGACTATTTCAAATGCTCAAAGATAATGCTGTGAAAGTGCTTCACTCATTATGCAAGCAAATTTGGAAAACTCAGCAGTGGCCACAGGACTGGAAAAGGTCAGTTTTCATTCCAATCCCTAAGAAAGACAATGCCAAAGAATGCTCAAACTACTGCACAATTGCATTCATCTCACAAGATAGTAAAGTAATGCTCAAAATTCTCCAAGCCAGGCTTCAGCAATACATGAACAGTGAACTTGCAGATGTTCAAGTTGGTTTTAGAAAAGGCAGAGGAACCGGAGATCAAATTGCCAACATCTGCTGGATCATGGAAAAAGTGAGAGAGTTCCAGAAAAACATCTATTTCTGCTTTATTGACTATGCCAAACCCTTT
>SJYX01021209.1:312781-331051 GCA_006410675.1 Oreotragus oreotragus | reverse complement strand
GTTGGAGTATAAAGAAAGCTGAGCACTGAAGAACTGATGCTTTTGAACTGTGGTGTTGGAGAAGACTCTTGAGAGTCCCTTTGCAATCCAACCAGTCCATCCTAAAGGAGACCAGTCCTGGGTGTTCACTGGAAGGTCTAATGTTGAAGCTGAAACTCCAATACTTTGGCTACCTGATGTGAAGAACTGACTCATTTGAAAAGATCCCGATGCTGGGAAAAAGTGAAGGCAGGAGGAGAAGGGGGTGACAGAGGATGAGATGGTTGGATGGCATCACCAAGTCAATGGACATGAGTTTGGGTGAACTCCAGGAGTTGGTGATGGACAGGGAAGCCTGGCGTGCTGCAGTCCATGGGGTTGGACATGACTGAGCTACTGAACTGAACTGATATATTTAGTGTGCATTACATTAAGCTTTATAAAACTGATATTGTACAGCACAGGGAGCTCACCTCAATGCTATGTGGCAGCCCAGATGGGAAGGTAGTTTTGAGGAGAATAGATACATATATATGTATGGCTGGGTCCCTTCGGTGGGCACTTGAAACTGTCACAAGATTATTAACCAGGTGGATTCCAATATAAAGTAAAAAGTTTTAAGAAATGTAAAGATAAAACTGGTACTGGGTTTCTAGGCTGGTGTGTGTATAGTCAGATATAGAATGTTTCATATTTAGCTTGAGAACACGTGCACTGCATTTGTGAGCTAAATGACACACATTAGTAATTGTTTATTTTCATTTATTTTTATCTGCCTCCTGTGGGTTGAGTTGCTGCCAACATATTTAGCTCAATAAATGTTCCTGTGCCACTCTTCCTGGCTTTATAATCAACTTTGTAGCTTCTAGTCGCATCCCGAATAAATATTGGCAGAGCAATTCAAATCCGTAAAATGCTTCAGCAGATTGATATATTCTCAGCTAGAGAAAAAATAAAAACAGAATTCTCGATAGGCTTTGTGTTTGTCAGCCTTTCCCAGAGGGTTTTCTGACTCCACTAGACTCGATGAGTCAGGCAACCTTTCAATGTTTCTCTCAGACTCTGAAATCTTGGGCTAAGTGAAAGTGATGTTTAATATCCTGCAAGTATATTTGTATTTGATGGTAGTTTCCTGTGGAATGAAAGAGAATGGGGGAAAGTGACCTTATGTATTCACTCTGACAGAACCCATTATGGTAAATTCAAAAGAAACTCGATGGCAAACATTGCTGTTGATCTGGCAAATTGCCATCGTCGAGAAAGTGTGCTGGGAATTACACTCAAGGAAAAAATGTAAAGATAATAAGCCACTCCCAGCCTAGCTGTTCCTCTTTAAAGGACCTGGCTGCCAATGTCATCTGTTGACACCAAACCAAGGACTCTCTTCCAGGTCTGTCTTTATCAGGGTCTTCATTGCCCCAACAGTCAAGTTCAGGTAAATCATCTTATTTTCTCAACAGTCAATTCAAATCAGAAAAACATGAAGATAGTACCGAACAGAAGCCAGGACTGTGGTGTCTAGAATGAGCTGGAATATTCATAGCCTCATTATAGTAGTCACTGATGCAGATACAGTTAGTTAATATCCTTAAGATTGTTTCTCGTTGACCCCCCTCATCCCTTTTGTTAAAAGCACTTGCTTCCAAATCTAATTTCTCAGGGAATATAAAGGACATCCTTTTAGAGACCAAAGACACAGGGTCCACTCCTGTCTCCTCGTGCTTATATTTTTCTTTCTTCTGTAAGCTCTACTTTTTATCTCTCTCAATCTAAATACAGGTACTTTAAAATCTATTGAAAATGTCAGATGTATAGTGCATGGTTCAATTAACCTAGAGGATATTGGGAAAGTTGTCTTGTGTATTTGTAGGGAAATCGAAAATATTACGCAAAGCTAATGTGCACTGCCGTTTCAGGAAACTCTGCCACGTAACTGGGCAGTTTGAGAATTTTGCTGATTTCTTTCAGAAAGGTCATTCGATCAAGGTATTTCGTATATATTGTGTTTGAAAGTGGGCTAATATCCACTCGTTATTTTCATTTCGTTTTGGGTTTTTAAAGCAAAGATCTCAAAACTTTTGTATGCAAAGTGAAATCATCAAAGTCCCTCAGTCATGCACTCCTCTTTATGACCCCGTGGACCGTAGCCCACCAGACTCCTCTATCCATGGGATTCCCCAGGCAAGAATACTGGAGTGGGTAGCCTTTCCCTTCTCCAGGGGATCTTCCCAACCCACGGACTGAACCCAGGTCTCCTGCATTGCAGGCAGATTCTTTACTGTCTGAGCCACCAGGGAGGTCTCCAAAACAAAGTCCAAATGCGTTTATAAAAACACATGTATTTTCTGTTTCTAAAACAGAAAAAAAACAACTCTGACTGGCTGGCTGAGGTGACCATTCAATAGGAGGAAGTGCAGTATCTTGAACTAAGACATAAAAGAAAACACTGAGGGTTTATTGCCTTTCTGTGCATAGTATTTTTATTACTAAATCTCTCCTCATTAAAGACCTAACTTGCAAAATAATTGTCTTTGAAAAGAGTCAAGATAATGTCTCTATTTTGAAACTGAGCAATCACATGCTTATTCCGTCCTTTACCTATTTTGCATTTAGAATGCAAACTGTTACCATTGCCTCTTGAATAACAAAGAAGCACCTAAGAATGAAAATATTGTAATATATCTTCATAAAATTCTCCTTAAATCAGGAAAAGGAATGGGCCATAATTCATGCTGATCAAAATGGCAGATGGAATGCACTGAGCTCAATGACCAATTTTTACTTGATCGGCAGCAGAGACTTATAATCTCCTATTAGCGATTCTTTGAGATTGACATTTCACTTTTGCCTTTCTTGGTGGTAAATTCTGTGGACTGAAAAAGCCAGAACCAGAGATAAGACAAGTATTCATAGAGGACACAAACATGACTCCAAAATCTATGAGTCACTTGGGTTCATTTCTCCTATTTTTGATGTTGCTGCTACTGCTGCTAAGTCACTTCAGTCGTGTCCGACTCTGTGTGACCCCATAGACGGCAGCCCACCAGGCTCCCTCATCCCTGGGATTCTCCAGGCAAGAACACTGGAGTGGGTTGCCATTTCCTTCTCCAATGCATGAAAGAGAAAAGTGAAAGTGAAGTCGCTCAGTCTGTCCGACTGTTAGCAACCCCATGGACTGCAGCCCACCAGGCTACTCCGTCCATTGGATTTTCCAGGCAAGAGTACTGGGGTGGGGTGCTAGTGACCAGAAATATCAAACTAGATTTAGTCACGATCTATAGCACTTCAACTTCTTGGTAAAGGACTCGATGAAATTGCACTTCAGGTGTAAAGAGGCAGGACAAATAAAAAGCCTCTATTTGTGGTTTTTGAATGCTTTTGTTTCTTGGAGCTGCCTGGTTTTAGCAAGATGATCAAGAAGAGGGTGAGAGGACTGGAGTAGCTATTCTTATCATTCAATGTGGGAGTTTTGTCTGTTTGCTTCTCTACAAAGCCAGGAGCTCCAACCACATCTTGAGAAATTCTCCTTTCCAAAATGTGCTTGGGATTTGACAAACCACTGGGCAAAGGCACAGAAGAATCCGAGCCTGATCTCAGAAACACTGTCTTCCTCCCCCCACCTCAGAACTCTTCTTTGAAGACATCACTTGTGTTAGTTGCTCAGTTGTATCCAACTCTCTGCAACTCCGTGGACTGTGGCCCCCCAGGCTCCTCTGTCCATGGGATTCTCCCGGCAAGAATACTGGAGTGAGTGACCATTCCCTTCTCCAGGGGATCTTCCTGACCCAGGGATTAAACCTGAGTCTTCTGCTTTGCAGGCAGATTCTTTACCACTGAGCTGCCAAGGAAGATTTTGAAGATGTTCTAAGTTGCCCCAAACAGAAGATGGAAATGTTTTCTTTTAAAAATTTACAGGAGGTGACTGTCCTCAAGGTCACTTGTATAATAGTAGGTACCAAATTCCGTTGGTTAAAAACATGAGAAATTTTTTGGGGACATTTAGATGGCTGAGAAATTATTTCTCTCCATCCCAGTGCCCAGAATGAGCACACATGCTTGCATGATTTATGTAGATGTATGCAAAAGCTCTGCCAACAGGTATGTGTGGGAGGATCAAAGTCTTGCTGTCTCCACGCATTTCTTTCACCTCCACCTCCACTCCTCCTGAACAAGCACCCTGTGCTCCGAGTGGGTTATTTTTTCCCATTTTTTTCCCCCTCTGTTCTTGTCATTGGCCCATTTGGATCGACTGCCTCCTCCTTCTCCTGTAACCAAAGTATCAATGTACCATCTGTAGGTGCCAAATAAAGCCCAAGGCTTTCCAATAGCTTCCTTGTCTGGATACATTGTTATTTCTTCCCTGGAGCCTAGGATACATCATGTGCAGTACTTGTGTGTGTGTGTGTGTGTGTGTGTGTGTGTGAGAGAGAGTGAGTGTGTGCGTGTGAGTGAGTGTGTGCATGTGTGCCTGCTTCTACACTGCCCTTTCTCTTTCAGTTTCTCTCAGTGCATTTCTTTTTTAAACTGGAATATATTAACACTTGCTTTACAGTATTGTGTTTCTGCTTTACAGTGAAGTGAATCAACCATGTGTATGTATGTACCCTGTCGCTCAGTCGTATCCGACTCTTTGTGACCCCATGGACTAAAGCCTGCCAGGCTCCTCTGTCCATGACACTTTCCAGGCAGGAATACTGAAGTGGGTTGTCACTTCCTTCTCCAGAAGATCTTCCCGACCCAGGGATCGAACCTGCAGCTCCTGCGTTGGCAGGCAGGTTCTTTACCGTGGCACCACCTGAATACACATATCCCCTCTCTCTTGGGTCTTTCTCCTATCCCCCCATCCCACCCATCAGGTCATTGCAAATATTGCGCTTCAAGCTTCTGCAACAAAAAAGGACCCTTCCTCAGTAGTAGTTACCAGTTGCTGAGTGTTAATTGGATGAAAATAGCACACACAGAAAAATGTCGGAGCAAATGTTGAAGTGATGAAAGAATCAAATAAAACTTTCTTATCTGATCACTTTTGTGTGATGTTGAATAGACATCTGGTCTATTTACGTATATAATTCTAAATGTCACAATGGCGGGAAATGTTAGTTTCCACTGATATAGTCTTTCTTTTACAGACAAGCAATCCCTTCCTTATATCTAGATCTGGTATTTTAACTAGTTCTAGCAGAAGTGCTTTGTGCAATTCCTGTGACATGTCTTTGAAGGGAGAAGGCAAAATCTTCTTTACTCTTTCCAACACAAACCCAATGGCTGGAGCACAAGCAACCATTTTGGGCCAAGAAGGAGCCTGGGGCCTACTATCATGTATCAACATTATCAGACAGCAACGGTTCAGGGTGGGGATTTTAAAATGAATTAATAAAGAAAAGCAGATGAAAATTTATCCTGTTTTTTTAGGCCACTTTTGGGTGGGTTTTTAAATATTCAAAGCTGAATTTACTCTTCTGATACTTCCCTTTTAACCTGGGAGGTTCACATTCTCAGTTTACTTGGGACAGTCCTGGGTTATGGTAATGTTTCCTTGTAATTTTTCTATTACTTAGGGTTCTGAAAAGTATCTGTCTTGGATGATGTGTTATATGGGGATGCTACATAATCCTCTAGATTCTAAGTGTTTCTAGTTGCAGAAATATTTGTGGCAATAACATTTTTCTTGGGAGTTTGAATGTAAAACAGCTAAAAATGGAGTAACTCTGGGTTAAACAGGGTTGGCATGGTTACAGGTCTGCTCAGCAGCAATAAATCCCAGACTCAGCCTGCGTCAGTGTGCACGTGTTTGTGTGTGTGTATGGGGGGGGGGGGCAGGTATTTACATGTTCACTTGTTCACTTTTGTTTTACACTGGATGGGAATGTCTTAGAAATAAATGTGATGATAAATATAAAGAAAGAATAAGGACAATCCCCTGGGTAGTGTTAAAGGCTCTTTCTTAATTACTTTCTGTTGAGTTCAGCCAATTTATTAAACTTATATAATCCTTACTGACTCAGGGAATAAATACTTAGAATATCTGAATTTTACAAGAGAGAAAGCCGAAGCTTAAAGGTTAGCGCCTCTTTGTGGCTGCAGGGCATCTGTAAGGGGTCGTGAGGCAGCAGCCTGTGGACCCCCAGAGTACCACCCTCCTTCAGAGCCCTGATGTGCTAGGAAGCAGAAAAAGGCATGAGACACACAAGCCATCACTTCTCCAAACAGAGTATGAGAGTGGTGAGTCAAGTTTCAAAGTTCTCACTACGTGTTTGTTTCTTCTGGACTGTGCTGGGTCTTCGTGGCTGCAAGAGCTGTTCTCTAGTTGGGGTGAGGGGGTTCTCACTGCCATGGTGTCTCTCACTGCGGAGCACAGGCTTCAGAAAGCAGGCTCAGATGTCCCCATGACATGTGGGGTCTTCCCAGATCAGGGACTGAACTTGTGTCCACTGCCATGGTGGGCGGATTCTTAACCACTGGACCGTCTGGGAGCCCAGCAGTGTGCCTTGGTGATGATGACAGGAGTCAGAGGGAACGGCGTATACCACCACGTGGGTATTTTCATGATATGACAGTCTGTCATCTACTGTGACCGTAGATCAGAAATGTAGTTGAGAGGGTGAGTACCCTCGAAAAAGGCTGGAAAAAGCTTTTCAGGTCACCCAGCCTTGCCATTTGGTTAAACACAATTGCCGTAAGTAAGTGACCCAAAGAGTTTCCAATTAGACGGGTTTTGGCCATCCACTGCAGTATTCTTGCCTGGGGAATTCCATGTATAGAACACTACAGCCCATGGGGTCGCAAAGAGTCGGGCGCAACTGAGCAACTAACTCTTTAACTTCACCAATAACAATGCATGCCACATTTAAGTTTTTAAGGAGCCCAGCAATTAGTAAGGGGGGCATTCCCCACTAGATAAGGTATGGATCCATAGACACAGGTGTTCCAGATTCTAGTGCAGATACTTGAATTTGGGATCGTGAGTCAACTTGGAGCAGCAGGGCAACCTAGATAAGGATTTCTGAGCTGGTTACCATGTGGGCTGGTAAACCATGAACTAGGTCACTAAGTCTAAAAAAAATACTACAACTATGATGGGCCAATAAAAGTAAAAAAAAGTAAAAAAGTCATAGAAACTGAGATGCGGGTGTTCGTAAATAAAGAAACCAGGAAACGGAGAAAGGGAGAAATTCAGGCAGCGCTGAGCTTTTGCAGATGCCTTTTCAGGGAGCACAGTGGTAAAGAATCTGTTTGCCAAAGCAGGAGATGCAGGAGACACAAGTTCAGTCCCTGGGTCAGGAAGATCCCCTGGAGGAGGAAATGGAAACCCATGCCAGTATTCTTGCCTAGAGAATCCCGTGGACAGAGGAGCCTGGCGGGCTGCCATCCTTGGAGTTACAGAGAGTCGCTGCAACAGAGGACATACACACAGGTCACCGAGTCCAAAAAATTAATACAGCTACGATGGGTCAATTAACGCAAAAAAAATATAGTGAAGTCATATAAACCGAGATGAGAACGTTCATAAACAAACAAACTAGGAAACAGAGGCAGGGAGGAATTCAGATAGCTCTGAGCTTGTGCAGACATCTTTTCAAATGCGTGCTCCTGCGATTTAAGTATAGGATTGCCCTGGAGGTGCAGGGATACAGCCTAAAGCTCTTTAGAATCATTCACTATTTCTTTGAACTTTAGGTGACCCAAAGCAAGGGATAAGGAAGAGCTTAATTTGATGAAAGCAGAAGGTAAAAAATGGTATCATCTATTTGGCAAAGAACCTATCTGGCAAGCAGCAGACATAATCGGGCTGATGGAGGCGCAGAGATATTGTAAAAGGCTTGGATTCCTCGTGGAAGGACACACAGAAGCTCCAGACGTCTGCATTGCTCAGCCTTGTATTTCCCCCTCGCAAGGTTGCTTAGGGAGATGGCCTTCCTGCCTGAAGGAAGTGCTTTACTTTAAATGCTTTGAAATGTAATATCTTCCGCCCTCTGGTGGTTATTTTTTTTTTTTTCAATTTTAAGTAAGAAAATGGAATGAAGAAATCCTACAACATCAACTACAGGAGTAACTGGGCTCACAAGAGGCACTTGGCTGAGTGGCATACGTGATGCTCTGACCCTGAAAGTGTTAGCCCTCAAACAAGAAAGAAAAACACTCCATCCTTTTGCAGATTGCCAGGAAGTCGATACTCTCCCCATTTTTTTTTTTTTGTTTTTGTCTCCCACTCCCCAGAAACTTTTCCACTACACTTCTGGCATGAGAACACTTCAGAGATTCCCTAAACTCTGACTTCACAAGAGCTGGCTGCCGCTGCTTCCCTCTACTTTCACAGAAAAGACCTCTTGGAACTTGAAAGGAAATCTCTAAAAGACACTTTAAGCCACACGATGACTTTAAAATTGGAAAATAATTTGAAAAGGAATAGATGCGTGTATAACTGCCTATCACTTTGCTGTATATCTGAAATGAGCACAACATTTTTATTTTGTGTTGGAGCATTGCTGATGAACAGTTTAGAAGATGAAAGTGTGATAGCATAGTAAGACATGGAATGATGCCTGGCCAGGACTGAGCCAACTTGTCTCTTTCCCTCTTTGGTGAGTTTGGGAGACAGAAAAAGAGCCTGGCTATTGTCACGACAAACTGTCATTAAATTATGTCAAGTGCAAATAGTTGTGACTAACGCTCACAGTCAAAGAAAGGGAGTCCAGGAATAAACACGTTAATGAAGATTAGATGTTCTTTTAGTGACAGATTTTAAGGACCTAGATTCCACTGAATGAAAATTCCATATATATATTTGTACATGTATGATGGTGGGTGCAAGTTGCTCAGTCATGTCCAGCTCTTTGCAACCCCAGGCATGTAAATATATATATATATATTTACAGGCATATATATATGTGTGTGTGTGTGTATGTATAATTTTATCAGAACTGTCACATGTATACATTATATATAACCAATAAAGGTGCATTATGGAAAAAAATAAGAACATTGGCTAATATATTTCTGCTGACTTAACAAATATTCACAACCTGAAATTTGAGCGTTATATTTTATTTGGTGGGAATTTTTCCGGACTTCAAGCCAGGGAGAGGCAGCATGTCAAGCAACCTTGAGAGAACTGTTCTGAGGAAGTGAGGAGGGGGAGCCAGGGTAGATAGAAGCTTTGCAACAAAGGGCAGATAGTCTGAACATCAAAAGGTTATTGTTCGTTAAAGAAAAGCAGATATCCCAAGTTGAGGAATTTTGCACTTTTTATGCAGAGGAAGATACAAGAGGCTGCTGCTGCTGCTGCTGCTGCTGCTAAGTCTCTTCAGTCGTGTCCAACTCTGTGTGACCCCATAGACAGCAACCCACCAGGCTCCTCTGTCCCTGGGATTGTCCAGGCAAGAATACTAGAGTGGGTTGCCATTTCCTTCTCCGATGCATGAAAGTGAAAAGTGAAAGTGAAGTCATTCACTCTTGCCCGACTCTTAGCAACTCTATGGACTGCAGCCTACCAGGCTCCTCCGTCCATGGGATTTTCCCGGCAACAGTACTGGAGTGGGTTGCTCTTGCAAGAGTCTGGGCTCACTGAAATCATTCCTTTCGTTTGCATCTCAGCTCTCCTGGGCAAGTATCCTGTGTTTCTTCACGTCCTGAGCTCCCAGGGCTCCCCGCAGGGTGTGGCTGCAGTCTGATGGCTGGTTCAGTCCAGTTCAGTGGCTCAGTCGCGTCCGACTCTTTGCGACCCCATGATCACAGCACGCCAGGCCTCCCTGTCCATCACCAGCTCCCGGAGTTCACTCAGACTCACATCCATCGAGTCCGTGATGCCATCCAGCCTGATGGCTGGTAGGAGGCAGGTATTCTTCTCCTTCCCGAGTGCCCTTTGGGCTCAGGAACACACACTGAGGCTGGAATTGCCTTAATGATTGTGATATCCTCTTGACTGGTATGGCAGGGAAGCCTCAACTTCTCTTTCTCTTTTGCAAATGATGTTACAATTCTTATATTGAACCTTAATGCATAAAGGATCTTTTCAAGAAAACCAGCTACAATGTTTCAAGAGTATGTTTTGTTGGGAGCATTTTTATAGAAAGCTATGTATTTCCATACAGTATAAACAATGTATGTTTAATACATATTTATGAATGAATTCAAGAAAGAGAAATTTGGAAAAAAGTCTTACAGTGTGTGCCTGAAATTTCAAACAAGAACTTCTGACAAGCTATATAGTGTTTCTGGTTTTTTAAATATTGTTGGAAGGGAGCACATTCAGATTCAGAGCAACCTATAAAAGGTATTTCAAAAGATTTTAATAAGAAAACATGCAAATTTCAAAAGTTGTATTCATTTTGATGGTTACTGTACAGGTAAAAAACTCCTATAAAATAGCTATTGGAATTTTTCTACACCTGCCCTAATATTCTAAAATGTCTGCAAAATGTGTCCTGCCATTTTTCAGTGTAAAATGGGGAAATACTAAAGCCAAATTCTAAGAACATCTTTCATGAGAGTGTAATTTTGTGTGTTGCTGGCAAATTCTTCCATTTCCCTTGTAGGAAGGAGCTTGCTTGTGATTTCCCGTTTATGAGGAAAACCCATTGCACCCTATGGGGTTCCTTACACTTGGTTTAAGTTATAGTTTCATGAAGCTGGCCATTCTATTTGGTTTCAAGGCAAGAATCTCTAGGTTTAGAAATGCTAATGATGTCTTCCTAGCAACTTTGCCCCAGGAGCCCAAAATGCAACATTCACTGGGGCAACAATCTTCCTTTCGAGTTAAAAGGAGAAAAGAGAGTGAAGAACGTAAGGAAGGAAGGGTCTCATCGATTCAGAGATTATTGTCAAAAAGCAAACACATTCAGCACACTTCCATACACTGAGCCAGCTGAGATGCTGAACAGACTAGTTTCAAAGCTAATGATTCTGAATTAAACTCTTGCTTCCAGTGCAGAAAACAAATGTGCCCAGTAAATAAAAATATAAAAGCCTCATATACTGGACTTCGTATGTTTAGCATCAAAATTTGATTGACAAGCTAACATCTCTCATCAGGATAAGTCTATGTCAAATATTGAAAACTTAAGCACTTAAATTTCACAACTTGTTTCATTTCCTTAAGTAGTTATCAATAATATCTCCCTTTCTTTTAACCTCTCTCACTGTAGCTACAGACATGTTGTATAGAATTTACATTATTTATTTAGAATTGATTTCATCCACGTTAAATATAGGGGCTTCCCAGGTGGCACAATGGAAAAGAATCTGCCTGCCAGGGCAGGAGGCACCAGCAACATGTGTTTGAACCCTGGGTGGGGAATATCCCTCGGAGTAGGAAATGGCCAACCGCTCCAGTATTCTTGCCTGGAAAATTCCAGGGACAGCAGAGCTTGGCAGGCTGTAGTCCCTGGAGCTGCAGAGTCAGACACGACTGAGCCTGCAGGCATGCCATGGCGTGTCAGACATTAATTATGGTGAAGAATGGGTTACTTGATATGGTAAAATTAACAGTGGTTGTTTTACTAGGCAACCGGGTCGTATTTCAATATCACTTTTATTATACGTGAAGAGCCAATATTCAAGTTAATTTATTAATTTTAATTAAGTTTTATGGCTCAGTTGAAACCAGAAATATGCTATCTCATTCAGATGGAACAGAATTATACACTTGACCAGTTCTGAATCTAACATGGAAAATTTAGGGAACTTTTGGATTTATACACATTATGAAATTCAAAGTTGATCTTTTTAAATTAAAAGAACCTTAATGAATAGTATTGAAAATCAACTATGAGGTGAAAACTACCCAAATATTCATTAACAGTAGAATAGATGAATTAACTGTGGTCTTTACAAACCCTAGAATAAATGGAACCGAGTGATATAAAAACACATGCAACAGTACAGATGAATCTCAAAACATAATTTGAGTGAAAGAAGTCAAGCCCGAGAACGTACATGCCGTGCGTTGCTCCTTAGATAAAGCAAAAATCATGCGAAGCTGCTCTTTGCTATACAGGGGAGAAGGAAATGACTATTAGGGATCATGAGGAATGATATAAAAACACATGCAACAGTACAGATGAATCTCAAAACATAATTTGAGTGAAAGAAGTCAAGCCCGAGAACGTACATGCCGTGCGTTGCTCCTTAGATAAAGCAAAAATCATGCGAAGCTGCTCTTTGCTATACAGGGGAGAAGGAAATGACTATTAGGGATCATGAGGAATGTTTCTTGATGCTCATGAAACTTCTTGATTTTGAGATGTTTTTAAAATGAAGTGTGGAGTGCTCTTTCACAAATATTCTCATAAAACTCAATATCTCAGCCTTCTCTCCTAAAAGCTCAGTCTTCCCATTTCTAACCAAATGACATCCGTGTGAACCCTCACCATCACTAACCGGCCTGGCAGAGCCCCTCTGAGTCCTCTGCGCTCCTCTCTTCCCCACCCTCAGCTCCTGCCTCCCTCCCGTTCCCACCTTGCCTGTGTTCATGCGTGCTCAGTTGACTCTGATTCCTCCAGACATCCATGGGTTCCTAATTTCTCACTTGGTTCTCCCCTCTGTGTCCTCCTCAAATGTCAGTCCTCCCCCCACCCGGGTTAGTGACTTTTCCTAGCTGCTCTCAAGGCACCAAATAGTTCCTTCAGCGCAGAGGTACCGCACTGCTTTGTAAATGCTTGTCCACGCTCATGTATCTTCCATCAGAACCAAAAGGCTGAGGAAAAGACCTTGGTTATTTGCACTGTGAAGTCTTATGCTTCGAAAACAATAGGCTCTGCGTGTGTGTTATAGAACTAGTTAAATTAGTTTGTATCACGAATAAGATGCTTTGAAATTATGAATGGGATTTTTTTTTTTTTTTTTTTGCTCTTTTGTCTTGCTATTCATAAGGTTTTTAATTTTGGTTCACTTAGAACATCTGTCTGTGTGATGAAATCAAGATAGAGAATGTATACACATGGAAAGACTGGCATAGTCTTTTGACTGTGTGTGTACATAAAATTTATAACATTCTTTATCTAGATATTTAACCTTTTCTTATCTTCTCTCTTTTTTGTTCTCATGAGGTTTTCTTTTTTTGAAAAAATAGAAACTAAGAATCACTGTAAGATTTTCTTTGAGTGATCCGAGTACATGAATAAATTTTACTCTTGCTTACTATAAGATGGGATGAAGGAAAAAGGAAAGACTAGCGAGGCACACGATGAAGAGATAGTCTTTCTCTTTGTATCTCAGCTGTAGTGTAAGTTTAATTTTGTGAACTAGCCACTAATCCTCGGATGGAGAAAAACGGTGAGATATTTTTAAAGACACACTGAAGTGGTTTCATGAATATTCATTATTTGATAAGGCATATGTGTAAGGTATTAGCTAGATATTCCTAATCATCTATATAAACCAGATGAGATCTTTTAATTAGAAGGAGCGGTAGATATACCATCATGAGACTTGGATACAGAGGGCAACCTCAGTTACTTCCAAGATGCTGCTTGGAAAGTTACCGAGGGCTTGAGTTTCCCCATCTCTAAAGGAAGAGGACTGGACTAGTTGATTCATACATGTGTACTAGGTTGCTTCAGTCAGGTCTGACTCTTTGGGACCTCATGGAATTGTAGCCTGCCAGGCTTCTCTGTCCATGAGATTTCCCAGTCGAGAAGACTGAAGTGGGTTGCCATGCCCTCCTGCAGGGAATTTCCTGACCCAGGAATTGAACCCACGTCCACGGCTGCTCCTGCATTAGCTAAAACAGTGTTTGAAAAATCAGTAGACCTGTCTTTAGAAAGTGAATGTATACCTTTAAGGGCAGCATACTGCTTTGTGTCTCTTTAAGTACTTTTCCATGACAACGCTCTATCTACGGGTTACCAGCCCTGGGGTAAAGAGGTAGAACTTTCCTGTTTTTTACAGAACAGTTTCCTCTTGCTTTATTTTGGTGGGTCCTTCCCCAAGGACCATTTCTCCAACCACTGTTACCACAGATTAATTCTGTCCATCCCAGAATTTTACATAAATAGATCCACATATGTTCTCTTTTGTCTCATAATTCCATTAGCATGGAAGATGGAGATTTTTTTGAGATTCTTCCACGTTGTTTTGCCTATCAGTTGCATGTATATTATTAATCTTAATTTTTTGGCTTAGCAGTCTTCCTCTGTGTTCATATACCACAATTTATTTGCCCGTTCACCTGCTGGTAGGCATTTCAGTTATTTCTGATTTATTGTGAACACAACTGGAGAAAACACTCTTGCACAAGTCTTTCGTGTGATACACGTTTTTACTTCTCTAGGATCAGTACCAGTTGCTGGATCACAGGCCTGATGAATATTTAAAACAAAATGTGTGTTTAAACAATAACAGCAAAACTCAGAAAAAAGAGACTCTCCTTGAATCCCCTGAGCTTTCGTGTATTTCTGAGTGTGTTCCACAGCATCAGTCAGCCTTTTTTTCCCCTTGGCTTGAGACTTGTCTGACTTATGGGAATGTGGAATCGCTCTTGGCGCTGCATGTGGCAGCACAATTGTATAGAAGCTTCTGTGAAAGGTTTTGTTTCCATGAATATTGGGACGTGCCAAAAGTAAGAATTATGTACTCTGAGTGAACTCTCACATAGCTGAAGTTGGTGTCACTAGGTGACAAGCCCAGGGCTTAAACAAATAAGCTAAGTCAAGACACGTTTTTCTTTTTTTTCCCCAGAAAGTGGTCCAAGGACTTGATTGCAAATCATCTAGGTAGCTAATTAGCCACACTTTGATTTTTTTAATTTTGCATTGGGATATAGCCAATTCACAAACAACGTTGTGATAGTTTCAAATGAATAGCAACGGGATTCAGCCTTACATATCCATGTATCCTTCTCCCCCAAACTCCCCTCCCATCCAGGCTGCCACATAACAGAGCAGAACAGAGTTCCCTGTGCTGTAAAGGAGGTCCTTGCTGGTTATCCATTTTAGACACACTTTGTAACAAGCATCTTGGGACTTCTGCTCAGATTAGTTTAAGAATCACTGTATCCATTTAGACCAGTGATTCTCATTGGCAATTGCACATTAGAATTACCTGGAGAACTTTCAAAAAGCACCTCACCCATGACACACCTAAGACTAACTAAGACAATCTCTGCAAGCTTTAAGCCTCCTCGGGTGGCTGTGATGAGCGGCCACTGATGGGAACTCCTGACCTGTTCTGTGCCACGTTTAGTACTGTTGAGAAGCCCATGACTTGCATCTCTGAACATTGACTTTACATCCACATCATTCTGACAATATTGAAGAGGATTAAAGGGGATTTTTTTTTTTCTTCAAAAATACCTTGAGCAAGCAGAATTCTCTCAAGTACACTGTCATCTTTTGCCTTTATCTTCTTTCTTGTGAAACATCACACATCTTAATCTATATTTATTTAATTTATCACATTTAAGAAATGCATGTATTTCTGAAAGTGAAATTCACTTTTTGGGGGAGAGCCTATTGGCATGTTTCATTGGAATTAACGTAATAATATGAACTCAGTAGAGTGTGTTTTGGTACACATGATTAGATTTCTACTTTAAGGCTAACCTTTCAGTTTGAAATTTTGATAACATTGGCCATATAATTTACCCAAAAAGCAATCTAAAGAATTTTTCTATTTCATAATTCAAGGAGCAATATTCTCTACCTGTCACGCCCACATTACAACTGCCTACTCACAAGTAAGTGGATTTTATTCTTCAATGAAATATGATCAGTTGACAGAATACATCTAGATGAATACACGCGTCCATTTAGACCATCTAATTCCACTATGCTACCTGAAGAAGAACAGAATTTGTTGGGCTTCCCAGGTGGTGCTAGTGGTAAAGAACCTGCCTGCCAATGCAGGAGACGTAGGAGACTCGGCTTTGATCCCTGGGTCAGGAAGCTCCCTTGGAGAAGGAAATGGCAACCCACTCCAGTATTCTTGCTGGAGAACCCCATGGACAGAGGAGCCTGGTGGGCTACAGTAAGTTCACAGAGTCAAACATGACTGAAGTGACTTAGCACCGCAAACAACTGAAGAGGAGCACAATTTGTCACCCCAAATACGGCTCTTTGGCTTATTTGTAAAGAACAGCAGAATCAGAAAAGCTCTGAAAACCGAGTTATACTTTTGTAAGGCCTATTTACGTTTATAAGGGAAATCTCCATTTGTAAGGCTGTCATCCTCTCTGTTCCAGAAAGAGAATGGCTAAACCTATAGGAACTCTTATCAACAGAAGGGAACAACTTAAATCTGCAAAACAGCACTACCTACGTTTACCGTTGTCGCTCAGTGGCTCAGTCGTGTCTGACTCTGAGCCCCCGTGAACTGCAGCATGCCAGGCTCCCCTGCCCTCCACTGTCTGCTGGAGTTTGCTCAAATTCATGCTCACTGAGTTGTGATGCTGTTTAACCATCTCATCCTCCACCACCCCTTCTCCTTTTGCCTTCAGTCTTTCCCAGGAATGGGGTCTCTTCCAATGAGTTGGCTTTTTGCATCACATGGCCAAAGTATTAGAGCTTTACCTTCAGTATCAGTCCTTCCAATGAATATTCAGAGTTGATTTCCTTTAGGAATGACTGGTTTGATCTGCTTGCAGTTCAAGGGACTCTCAAGAGTTTTCTCCAGCCCTTCCTTCCTTTGTCTCTAGCTGGAGATGATATTTAATGTAATGGCTTGGGCCATTTCTGAGAGATACTCAGTTTTCCTGGGTGTACATATTATTAGTCACTTGCTTACTTTTCTCTTATTTATCTTTTATTATGGGAGGATATCAGTGAAGAAACTAGGAGGGTAGAGGAAAAATTATTTTCTTTCCCTATGTAACCAAATACCTTCAATTCAGTTCAGTTGCTCAGTTGTGTCTGACTCTTTGCAACCCCATGGACTACAGCATGCCAGGCTTTCTTGTCTGCCGGGAGCCAGCGTGAGGAACTCCGCCCATGGCAAAGGTCATGAGGAAGGAGGCTTGGCATACGCAAAGGTGTGATCATGATCAAGCCTCAGGAAACCCCCTGTTCCCGAGCATCTACCCCCTAAACCAGAGTCTGTTTTATGCTCTCACCTACACCTCTGACTTCACAGGGGGCTCCCCCCCATAACCATTTCTCTCGGAGAAGGGGTTAACTTGCAGCTCCAAGTTAATAAAAATTCCTGGGTGTGACAAGAGTGTTTCAACTTACAACTCCTCTGAAGGTTATCTAGCCTGCCTGTATAGGTTCGTCTGGCCACATGTGATTGTTTATAGCCTCCCAACCATGAGAGGCATGAGATGTTTTAGACTTACTAAAGGCAAATTCTTTTGGGAAGTTAGAAATTATTAGTATAGTGGGTTGGTTAGGAATTATATTGGTGAAGGGTTTTTCATTTGTTGTGCCAATAATTTTGCTAATTCCCTGCCCTGGGTGGGACAAGGGTGTCTCAGGTCAAACCTCTCTGCTGGCAAACTAGCTTGTGTGACAGGATTACCCATACTCCTGCCACTACACACATGATTGTTTACTACCTGTCAACCACAAACAGCACAGAGAGTTTTGGAGTATTTTGAGAGTCTTAATTAGCATAGGGCTTTTCTCATTGTTGAGTCAATGATTGCTGCCAGGCCTTCATATCCTTATGCGCCTGGGAATATATTAATCAATGTATTTGGAATATAGAAAAGGAAATATAGTAGTTTTTGATGTTAGCAATACTAGACTTTTTGAGTTAATGAATTTTCTCTTTTGTTATAGATCACTGTTCAGTTCAGTTCATTTCAGTCACTCAGTCGTGTCCGACTCTTTGCACCCCCATGAATCGCAGCATGCCAGGCCTCCCTGTTCATTACCATCTCTAGGAGTTCACTCAGACTCACATCCATCAAGTCTGTGATGCCATCCAGCCATCTCATCCTCGGTTGTCCCCTTCTCCTCCTGCCCCCAATCCCTCCCAGCATCAGAGTCTTTTCCAATGAGTCAACTCTTCACATCAGGTGGCCAAAGTACTGGAGTTTCAGCTTTAGCATCATTCCTTCCAAAGAAATCCCAGGGCTGATCTCCTTCAGAATGGACTGGTTGGATCTCCTTGCAGTCCAAGGGACTCTCAAGAGTCTTCTCCAACTCCACAGTTCAAAAGCATCTAGGAATCGGCGAACTAAAATGGACTGGAATGGGTGACTTTAACTCCGATGACCATTATATCTACTACTGTGGGCAGGAATCCCTCAGAAGAAATGGATTAGCCATCATGGTCAACAGGAGTCCAAAATGCAGTATTTGGATGCAATCTCAAAAACAACAGAATGATCTCTGTTCGTTTCCAAGGCAAACCATT
>SJYX01021209.1:300885-312296 GCA_006410675.1 Oreotragus oreotragus | reverse complement strand
TATTCCATGTAAACCAAGTTATTCAGCCTCTTTTTCTCTGCTAATTCTCTAATCCCTCTCTATCTGTAATTAATTAAGTTTTTTCTAAGGACGCTGACTCCGTCCTCACCTTCAAATCACCCTGGATCCACCGGGGCTGGACCCCGGCACCTGTCCATCACCAACTCCTAGAGCTTGCTCAAACTCATGTCCTCTTTGATAAAGAAAAGTCTTGAATGTTCAGGTAAGAACCTTTGACTGTTTCTTACCTCATGTTATGAGATTGCTTAAGTTTACTTGGAGGAAAGCAGATACAGGATGCTATTTAAAGGAAGCAATAACTTCATTTTACTCTGATCCAGAAAATTGGTCACACTGGAGAAAACTTTTGTTTTTTCTAGCCTTCGGCATGTGTGGTTTGGATTGCCCGTTGACAAAGTCAAGTCAGTTGATGGTGACTCTCCTGATTAAAATCATGTTAAAACCTTGAATAAAGCATTCTCCAGGTCCCATAATCTGCATTATCCAGAAACTTTGAACCGCAAATCACAGAGCAGCTTGGTTGGCACAGACTGAAAGTCATCTCTGAGCCATTGTGGATGACCCCTTGATCAGTGTCACTGTGCCAATCACATCTCTTTGGAATTTCACAGGCCGTAGCCTCTGCTATGTGCCCGTTAAGCAACCCCTATCCATCCCCCATGCTCTTGGCCTCTGGCCATCTTTCCCAGTGCACTTAAAGTATAATTGGCATTTGCTTGGCTGGGAGTCAGTTTAACTTCTTGCTACCTTTCCCAGTTGTCTTAACCATCTGATGTCTTGACAGCTGGCAAGTGGAAACCGTGGTTCTGATACATCACATAAAATCTGCTGGATGAATATTTTCCTCTAGGAAAGAGTGAAAGTGAAATCCCATCCCGACCCACCCTCTTTCCAAAACAATAAACATTTCCTGGCTGCCACGATTTTCCTAATCATTTAAAGCAGCACATTTGTCACGGAAAGGGCAGCTGAACTTCATATTTGCCTGGGCCATCTGTTCAAGAATTCAGTCTTCAAGCAGATGACTTTAGTGACTACGGTTCGCAGAAGTGGGAGGGTTCTATCAGGGAAGGTGTCAGGGCACTGGGTCACAGAAAAACATAATCCAGAGACTCTGGAGAGCTTCAGTAGTAGATATAATGGTCATCTGAGTTAAATTCACCCATTCCAGTCCATTTTAGTTCGCTGATTCCTAGAATGTCGACGTTCACCCTTGCCATCTCTTGTTTGACCACTTCCAATTTGCCTTGATTCATGGACCTGACATTCCAGGTTCCTATGCAATACTGTTCTTTACAGCATTGGACTTTGTTTCTATCACCAGTCACATCCACAACTGGGTATTGTTTTTGCTTTGGCTCCATCCCTTCATTCTTTCTGGAGTTATTTCTCCACTGAGCTCCAGTAGCATATTGGGCACCTACTGACCTGGGGAGTTCCTCATTCAGTATCCTATTATTTTGCCTTTTCATACTGTTCATGGGGTTCTCAAGGCAAGAATACTGAAGTGGCTTGCCATTCCCTTCTCCAGTGGACCACATTCTGTCAGACCTCTCCACCATGACCCACCCATCTTGGGTTGCCCCGCGGGCATGGCTTGGTTTCATTGGGTTAGACAAGGCTGTGGTCTTAGTGTGATTAGATTGACTAGTTTTCTGTGAGTATGGTTTCAGTGTGTCTGCCCTCTGATGCCCTCTTGCAACATCTACCATCTTACTTGGGTTTCTCTTACCTTGGGCATGGGGTATCTCTTCACAGTTTCTCCAGCAAAGCGCAGCCACTGCTCCTTACCTTGGATGAAGGGTAGCTCCTCCCGCTGACTTTCAATGTGTGATAGCTCCTCTAGGCCCTCCTGTGTCAGCGCAGCCACCACTCCCTGGACGTGGGTTGATCTTCCCGGCTGCCGCCTCTGGCCTCGGGTGCAGGGTGGCTCCTCCTGGCTGCCACCTCTTACCTCGGATGCAGGGTGGCTCCTCTCAGCCGTTCCTGTGCCGTCGCAGCCTGGCACTCTTGGCCGCTGCCCCTGATCTCGGACATGGGGTAGCTCCTCTTGACCGCTGAAAATCAAAGCTACAATGAGGTAGCCCTCCCAACTGTCAGAATGGCCATCATCAAAATGTCAACAAATAGTAAATGCTAGAGAGGGTGTGCAAAAAAGGGAACCTTCTTACACTGCTGGTAGGAGTGTAAATTGGTACAACTATTATGGAGAACAGTATAGAAGCCCCTTTAAAAACCAAAAATAGAACTACCATATGATCCAGCAATCTCACTTCTGGAGCAAGAGAAACTTCCTGTCTAGCATGGCAGACTGTATTCAATATCATGTTATACCCTATAATGTAATAACCTATGTAATAGATACATGACTGAATCACTTTGCTGTACACCTGAAAGTAACAGGACATTGCAGAGCAACTATACTTCAATTAAAATTTTTTAATAAAATAATAATAAAACAAACTCAAATCAAAAAACAACACAACAATTGGCTGTGCAATGGACTGTGCAGTCTGCCTGTTCCCCAGACTGAAGAGAGTCAGGGTGTCACTGGCTCCTGAAACACCCCTTTGGGACCTTGTAAGAAATATTTCCACATTCCGCATCATTTTTGACAGTTTAACAGTGAAGTGTGTGGGCAGATTGAAATGGAGACCCAAAACTGGTGAGTTTCCAAAGAAAATTGCCATCAGCTGGAAACCTAAATATAGCTATTCATCCTCTAGTCTTGGGATATGAATGGGTCATTAATTAGAGCCAGGAAAAAAAATGGTGTGGTCTTGGACAGGATAGCTGAAAGGAAAGACTCTTCCTGAGCAGTGTGAGCTCCTTGCAGGCGGGGCCCACAGCCAAGACACAGATCCCTGGTGCCCAGCCCAGCTCCAGGCACATGGCAGACAGTACACAGATGGATGAATGAATATAAAGTGGATGGCAAAGGATTCGGGTTTGATCTCCTGCTTTGTCGTTGCCACAGTGCACAATCCAGGAGGAATTCTTTCCAATTGCAGATTCCCATCTCTGGAAAGCAGAGATGCAAAATAACATATTTCTCTTAAAGCTGTAGTGAGAATTATATAAGCTAATTCTGACCACAAGTTTTACAAGCCACCAAGAGATGTGTCTAAGAAAAAGAGAAAGAAGAGTTAGACTACGTCTAACATTTCCTTCTTGTTTTTGCTGTTTAGTTGCTCAGTCATATCCAACTCTTTGCAACCCCATGAACTGTAGTCCACCAGGTTCTATCCATGGAATTCTCCAGGCAATAATACTGGACTGGGTTGCCATTTCCATCTCCAGGGGAAGTTCCCAACCCAGGAATCATCCTTGGTTGATACAGGTTGCATCCTGCATTGCCAGGTAGAGTCTTTGTTGCTGAGCCACCAAGAAAACCCAACATTTCTTTAGAACATGCTGTTTGCTAAACAGACGGGCAAAGATTTTTCATGCATATGACCTCCTGTAATAGAACACAACATGGATTCCTGTTAGGTCTTCATTAGTGAATATGCTTTGATTGACTTGTTTTCTAAGTGGATTTGGTTGCCATCATCACTTTGCTGGTGAAATGGGCTGCCCTGGACTGGTGTCACTCAGAACCTGCCTGTGGTTCCCACTGCACAAGACAAGCAGGGTCTCCAAGACAAGCAGCATCCCCAGGACCAGGAGCTCAGAGAGAATGCTCAGAGCTGTGGCTTCTTATGGCTTCCTCCTCACCTTATGGCTTCCGTCTCACTCTCTCCTCACCCACTCCCACAATCCCCTTCTAAAAGAAGATAAGAGGATATGCCAATAAGCAGGAGTCCTAAACTTATTCAAGAAAGGACAAATTCAGTAGTGCTGTGAGAACTAAACTAGGCAATATATTTAAATAAAAATAATAACTCCCATCCATCCATCACTCTGTGCCAAGTTCTGTGCTAGGTGCCTTATCTGGACTGCTTTGAATCTCTGTGAAATGAGTATAATTATCCCCGTTTTACAGATAAGGAAACTGAGGTCCAAAGAAAATATATAATTTTTCCAAAGACACAAGGTCTATTTAATAGTAGCTGTAGGTTTGAAATCAAATCTGACTCCCAAATCTATTCTCAACAAATACATCACTTCTGTAGCCCACCCATTACCTCCTGTGCTCACAGTCACCCAGTGAATGTTATGTCTGCTCCCCTCCTCTAGAAATGTCAGCATCAAAGAGCTTCAACAACATTTCATGAAAACTTGCCAATCAATTAAAACATGTATGTGAACATGTATGTGTATATGTGTGTGCATGAATATATGTGTGTGATCACTTATTGATTTATTTAACCACTGATCTACTTGTAAGCCTGTTTCCCAAGAAGGAGATGTGTATAAGAGACAGACTTTACTAGCCTGTGAGATGAGTACAATTGTTTGGTAGTTTGAGCATTCTTTGGCATTGCCTTTCTTTGGGATTGGAATGAAAACTGACCTTTTCCAGTCCTGTGGCCACTGCTGAGATTTCCAAATTTGCTGGCATATTGAGTGCAGCACTTTAACAGCATCATCTTTGAGCATTTGAAACAGCTCAACTGGAATTCCATCACCTCCACTAGCTTGGTTCATAGTGATGTTTCCTAAAGTCTACTTGACTTCGCATTCCAGGATGTCTGGCTCTAGGTGAGTGATCACACCATTGTGATCATCTGGGTTGTGAAGATCTTTTTTTGTATATTTCTTCTGTGTATTCTTGCCACCTCTTCTTAATATCTTCTTCTTCTGTTAGGTCCATACCATTTCTGTCCTTTATTGTGCCCATCTTTGCATGAAATGTTCCCTTGGTAAACTTTCTTGAAGAGATCTCTAGTTTTTTCCATTCTATTGTTTTCCTCTGTTTCTTTGCACTGATCACTGAGGAAGGCTTTCTTATCTCTCCTTGCTATTCTTTGGAACTCTGCATTCAAATGAGTATAACTTTCCTTTTCTTCTTTGCGTTTCACTTCTCTTCTTTTCATAGCTATTTGTAAGGCCTCCTCAGACAACCACTTTGCCTTTTTGCATTTCTTTTTCTTAGGGATGGTTTTGATCCCTGCCTCCTGTACAATGTCAGGAACCTCCATCCATAGTTCCTCAGGGACTCTGTCTATCAGATCTAATCCCTTGAATCTATTTCTCACTTCCACTGCATAATCATAAGGGATTTAATTTAGGTCATACCTGAATGGTCTAGTGGTTTTCCCTACTTTCTTCAATATGAGTCTGAATTTGGCAGTAAGGAGTTCATGATCTGAGTCATAGTCAGCTCCCGATCTTGTTTCTGCTGACTGTATAGTTTTTCCATCTTTGACTGCAAAGAATATAATCAATTTGATTTCGACGTTGACCATCTGTAGAGCCTTCTCTTGTGTTGTAGAAGAGGGTGTTTGCTATGACCAGTGCATTCTCTTGACAAAACTCTATTAGCGTCTGCCCTGCTTCATTCTGTACACCAAAGCCAAATTTGCCTGTTACTCCAGGTGTTTCCTCCTACTTTTGCATTCCAGTCCCCTATAATTTAAAGGACATCTTTTTGGGGGTGTTAGTTCTAGAAGGACTTATAGGTCTTCATAGAATCATTCTACTTCTTTGGGTTGGGGCACAGGTTGGGGCATAGGCTTGGATTACTGTGATATTCAACAGTTTGCCTTGGAAACGAACAGAGATCATTCTGTCTTTTTGAGATTGTACCTAAGTACTGCATTTTGGACTTTCTTGTTGACGGTGATGGCTACTCCATTTCTACTGAGGGATTCTTGCCGGCAGTAGTAGATTTAATGGTCATCTGAGCTAAATTCACCCATTCCAGTCCATCTTAGTTTGCTGATTCCTAAAATGTCGACCTTCACTCTTGCCATCTCCTGTTTGACCACTTCCCATGTGCCTTGATTCGTGGACCTAGCATTCCAGGTTCCTACGCAGTATTACTCTTTACAGCGTTGGACCTTGCTTCCACTGGTCACATCCAGAACTGGGTGGTGTTTTGCTTTGGCTCCATCCCTTCATTTCTTCTGGAGTTGTTTCTCCACTGATCTCTGGTAGCATATTGGGCACTTACACTTTTACTACCACGTGTTGCACACTTAAGAACCACAAAGACCTCCTAGTCAAAACTTTCGCCCAAAGTACGTATCATTTAGAGCAGAGGTCCCCAACCTCTTTGGAACCACGGATGGATTCATCCTTGGAATTCATCTCTCAATGTCATATCTTTTTGCCTTTTCATACTGTTCATGGGGTTCTCGAGGCAAGAATACTGAAGTGGTTTGCCATTCCCTTCTCCAGTGGACCATAAAATGGGGTGCAAGTATTATTTCATGGGCACAGAGTTTCAGTTTGGGAAGATGAAAAAGATCTGGAGATGGCTGATGGTGATGGTTACACGACAATGTGACTGTATTTAGTGTTGATAAACTGTATGCGTAAAAATGGTTAAGAGGGTAATTTTATGTTATGTATAGTTTACTACAATAAAAAAGCAAGTATTGTTATTGAGTGAAAATTGTTGTGGAATAGAAGATATGGTGTTCATAGCCAGTGTGATTGTAAGGTGTAAGAAGCAGCAGAAGGCGCAATTGAAATGCACATTCCATTAGTAATTGTGGTTATTTAAAGATGGAACAAAAACACTTCAAAACGTCCTGTGCAGGACACGCGGCCCTTACAGTTGAGCATATATATAAACAGTACAGATATTCAGCCTATAGCCCTTACTCAGGGGAGGCAATCTATATGTGGTCACCTATCATGCATACAGTGGATTTAGTTTACTGAAAAGCCTAGTAGAAAAGTAGAGGCAAGGCCAGTGGTTAGAATTATAGAGCAATAATTGTTTACAATGGAGGAAGACTGTCTGATTATGAAGCAACACAAATGTAATCCTCTGCCTCTTCAAGTAGCAAAAAAAATCAAGTGCAGAAATATTTTTAAAAAAGGATGTTGGATTCTTTAAATCAGAGGTCTCCAACCTCTGGGATCTAATTCTTCATGATCTGGGGAGGAGCTATGTAATAACAATAGGAATAAAGTATATAATAAATGTGAGGCACTGGAATTGTCCTGAAACGACCTCCCCCACCCCCCACTGTCCATGGCAAAATTGGGTCATCTTGAATGAAGAAAAGTCTTGAACATTTAGATAAGAATCTTTGTTTACTTCATGTATCACTATTGCTTGAGTCTTCTTGGAGGTAACCAGATAGAGAATGCTCTTTAAAGGATGCTACTTTCTGCTCTTCCACAAAATCCATCCTTGGTTCCAAACAGGTTGGGGACCTCTGCTCTAAATGATACGTACTTTGGGTGAAAGTTTTGACTAGGTGGCCTTTGTGGTTCTTAAGTGTGGAACGCGTGGTAGTAGAAGTGTGTACATGGGGCCCTTTGTATTATGTGGGCAAAACAGGATCATGAAAGACTAGAAGAAGCTCAGTGTCATCGAGAAAGTTTGTTTCTTAATTTGCTCTGTTGACCTTCAGCACATAGATGGCCAGCTGTGTCTCTAGCCAAAGCAGGGATTTATTCTGGATCAGCAAGGAATTGTAATTTGGGGTCTGGCACCTTGGCTTGCCAAGAGCCAGGAAAGGACAGCAGTTTTAAAGAGGGGAAAGGAGTTGGAAGGGTTATAGTAAACAAAGAGTTTATTGCAGGAATGCAGAGTTTGAAGTAGCGGCCCTTTGTTAACTGACAGTTTCTCATTGATGGAGCTCTTGAGAGGCGAGAAGAGGAGTCTTTCTGCTTCATCTTGGGGCCTGAGAGTTCTCCTCTTCTCGTGTCTCAACTCTATTTTAGTTGAGGTTTCTGGTTATTAGTTTTTATAACTTGTACAATACCTATCAATTACAAAATACGTTTGCTTGGAGTTGCCATGTTAGTGACTAACCAGGAGCAGAAGGAAAGAGATGGCAAAAAAAACCAGCAGTATATGGGGAATAATCTTATAGTGCACGTGAGCGTCTTTTATTCTGTGACTTAAATGTTTGTGAAATGAGACCCGCTTTAGAGTATAAGTTTTTAAAAAAGAATGTTTGAAGACTCGAGAAGACCGACATCCAGCAGCAGATCAACCAGCGGGATGACATAGAGGGAAATAGGTTGGAAAAGTAGATTCCTTAATTGTTATCACGCTCAAGAAAAGGGTCGTCTCTGTAGCAATTTCTAGGACAATGAAAGGATATTATTAATATAAATATGGGAAGAAAGGTAAGGTAATATGTAAGAGATACATCTTCTCTCCCATGATGCTTTTATGAACATTCCCTCATTCTGTTGGAGGTGATACTGGTGTACCTTAAAAACTACATTTCCCAGCTTTACTTGTGGGTGGAGGTATCTGCATGAGGAAGCTTCAGTCAATGAAATAAGAGAAGTCCCTGGACTGAGGGCTTCTGGGATGCTCTGTCTGGGGGCTGACTTAGCTGAAGATTTCTTTCTGCTTTTCGCCTTTCCTCTTACCATCTGTAGGACTGAAAAATCAACTGAAAAGGGCAGGGATGATGCAGTAGACACTAGGAGCCTGCGATTTTAGCAGCAGTGCGTGCTTGTCCTGGGCCAGGAAAATAACCTCCCGATTTATTTAAGCACCTTGTTTAGTTTCTGGGCTCTATCAGCTGGAAGTGGTTTCCAGCGGGCACCAGCAGACCTGTTGTCCTGGTCTCCGTGACCTGGGTTTCGTTCATTTTCCTACTTGTGAGAATCGGTGTTGCTATTTGTTCTAATGATATAGAGGGGGAAAAAAAATCTCTGGGTATTTCAGTTTACTTCAAAGAATGGCTTCAGTAATACATTCCGAAAAAGGAAAGAAGACAAAAACCAATTTGAAGGCATACAGGGAAATCACAGAGGACAATGTCTTGAATGCTTTTGCTCTGATTTTAATAGAACTGAAAAATGTTTGTTTCCTACATCCAAAAAAAAAAAAAAAAATCTGTCTTCAAAATGAGGCCACCTCAATTTCTTACACAGTAAGTTCTCTGCTCAGGAATATTTTATCCAGGATTCTGAGAATCTGTTATTTATCTGAATGACTTCACGTAGGGAACTCTCTTGGTTCATTTTTCAAGGCCTCTTTCTATAGCCCACTCAATATTTCCTTGCTCATAAAAGCTCTTAAGCATACTATGTAACTTAGACTTATGCTTAGTGTTATGGAGGATTCCCTAAGAAAATACACACACACACGATGCCTATTCCTTTAGAAGATCTGATGAATCAATGCTGCACAGCTTATGTGGTACTCTGTAAAATCAGGATAGTGAGTAATTTGAAACCTTTGGGGTGATTGGTCCATACTTTCAAGTTAGGAAAGATAAATCAGGAATGCTGCCTTTTGTGTTCAAGGAATAAATGGCTGCAATATAGATTTTTAGAAAAATAATAAACTGGAAGTAGTTTGTGAAGACATAATCCTCCCCTTACACCAATCAACAAGCCAACAAAATAAATAAAGCTAGAAGCTCAAAGTAGAGGTTTTATCTGACAAAGAACCTATGGCTATATGTTGATTCAGTAGCTAGCAAGGGCAATGGGAAGCATACAATGATGTTGATGATAATGCCTAACACTTATTGGCCTCTAAGAAAACACTTGACATAGTCTAATTGTATAGACTGTACTGATTATATTGTTTAATTGACTTCTATATGTTGTATATGTGGTCAGTTAAATAACAGACAGTGATAATGTCACATCCAGAGAAATATACGCATTTGTGGGTAACAGTTTTAAAAGAACAAGCAACTGGCTTTCTGGGGACAAAAGGACTGGGCTGGGGAGAGGTCAGACATCCTGGGATGCTATATTGAATATCTTGGAGAGGAGGCTAGTGTATTCTGAACATCCACAATGCATGTGCCCAAATTTCAACCCGGTTCTTACTTAATCCAATAAGAGCAGCTGATCCTGAAGTAACCACAGACTGCATCAACTTCAGATATCTTTGAGAAGTGCAAATCTTCCTGGTCGTTGTATTTTGGAAAGTGTTACCTTGACACTGGCCCAAGTAACCGCAGCTATTTTCTAAAAATGACAACTGTAGTTCTCTATAAGTCATTCCAGGCAAAATGTATAACCTAGACTTTAGAAATATACCATAGAAGATCCCCTTAGATTTTCTGGCTTATAGGCTGGGACTCTGAAGAGTTGAACACAAAAACTCATACTAATTTTCTTGATTCATTGGAAAAATTATCTCCTCGTGTTTAATGTATTTATAAAGGCACAGATTAGGACCATTTGTCTTGGCCCCACCTGTTGACATTGATCAATAAGCTCTTTTAGCACTCAATGACATAAAAGATTTACACTTTCTTTCCATTGGAAAACATTCTTTGAAATCCACACAGTCATTTTAGGATCTGCTATAAAGACTCTTCTAATGCCATTTATAGAAACATAAAACCAAGCACTGATTATTTCTGGCATGAAACAACAATAATAGAAAAAAAGGATTCTAATCCTGTCATTAACACTTTTAATTGTTCAGTCGGTTGGATTAACATCCTTTTAGCATTGGCTGTTTCTAGAGTCTCAAAATGGATCCATGAATAATAGTAATAGCCATGATCTCCTGCAGTCAAATTTATATAGCTTTAATTTCAAGGTTTTGGCAAGAGAAAACTTCAAAATAATTTGGTTGAGAATGTCTTAGCGTCTACATTTGGCTACGCACACAAAGCACATATCTTAAGCATGTATTTTATCAATAAATAAATAATCAGTTCAACAATGGAACAGACATTATCCTGAATATTTTGGGAATATAATATACTTTTCCCTGAGGAGGTTACAAGGTTGATGAGTAAGTAGGGAATAAAGTATTGGGTTGGCTATAAAGGTTGTTCAAGTTTAAAACCCCAAACTTTTTGGCCAACTAAATAGTGAGAGGGTAACAGGCAGGAACGCAAGGGGTCTCCAAACGGAGGAAAGAGCCTGCAAGTGTCAGACATTTTCTCTCTCTTAAGCGGCAGGAGGAAACAAACTAGCGATATTTTTTCCTTCTCTATACAAATTTAAAAGGTTTCTCTTAAAATTCTGTGTTGCCATAATGATACCTGGTTTCACCTGAAGTTAACCAATGCCTTTTTCTTATGGAAATGTTTATCTTAAGCTATGCTAATGTACTATGCATTTACCCCAAACTCTGTCTTCAAGTCGGTTCCGCCTTTTAGGCTCAACCTACTTGATAAACCAGTATGTTACACTCCGATATTGTTCCTCTAATCTATGTAAATGAAACTATTTGTATGGTGATCTGCCCTTCTTCAAGATTCAAGTTAATCATTTTATGGCCCAAGATCAACCATTTGGAGCCAAGGTTATCCCAAAATATTCTTATGGGTGTGGGGCCTGGTGCCATTCTAAGTTTTGAAACATTCCTTTCTTTCATTAACAGA
>SJYX01021209.1:228187-293605 GCA_006410675.1 Oreotragus oreotragus | reverse complement strand
CATCCCCTTCTCCTCCCACCTTCAATCTTTCCCACCATCAGGGTCTTTTCCAGTGAATCGGCTCTTTGCATCAGGTGGCCAAAGTACTGGAGTTTCAGCTTCAGCATCAGTCCTTCCAGTGAATATCCAGAACTGATTTCCTTTAGGATGGACTGGTTGGATCTCCTTGCAGGCCAAGGAACTCTCAACAGTCTTCTCCAACACCACAGTTCAAAAGCATTAATTTCTTCAGCTCTCAGTTTTCTTTATAATCCAACTCTCACATCCATACATGACTACTGGAAAAACCATAGCTTTGACTAGATGGACCTTTGTTGGTAAAGTGATGTCTCTGCTTTTTAATATGCTGTCTAATTTGGTCATAGCTTTTCTTCCAAGGAGCAACTGTCTTTTAATACAAGTGTCTATGTAATGTAGCATATGCTTAATATAGTTTTCTATATCACAATCATGCATTATTATTAGGAAGCCTAAGAGGAATATCACAAAAATCAATTTGAAGAATAAAGTTTCTAATTCAGGGCATGATTGTTGGCAAGTATAGAATTATATAAATATCTTCTGTCTTACAGATTATATTTTATTTTCAGGACCCAGGTTTAAAAAGTAACTGGCAGGCAAGATTATATGTGAGTGAATAGGAAGACCTTTAGACCTCTGTCTCTGGGATCTACTTCAAAGTTTATATGATACCATTTCTGCTTAGGCAAGTTCTTAAGAGTCTTAAAACACAAAGGAAAAAAAAAATTAAGTTCAGACTTGCAAAATGGTAAAAAGAGTCTATATTTTCTTTTAGCACCATCTCAGTGCTTTCTTAGATTTACAATATAGAAAGTATACTGTCTTACACAGATTTCATTGGAGCATTCGACTCCTGTTTTCAAAGATTTGTTGTAAAATAATATCTTGAAATTATCCTGGCTGGTAAAAAATGATTTCTAGTTCAAGTTCATTGATAATGAATCAAAACATAACATCTCACCAGTGATGATGTGTTCTAATAGTGAGAATTTATTGACACAGTCCACCCCTGAGTAAGGCAGCGTTCATGGCGTCAACTCTCCATGCGGGTGAGGTCCAGATATGATCTGCCCTTGAGAATATGGCTCATCCACAGCCAGAGTTCCCCATCTGCAGTTCCCATCCACAGATTCAATCAGCTTTGGCTTGTGTAATCCCATAGTACTTCCTCTCGGAAAAGCTCCTTGCATAAGTGGACCCATGCAGTTCAAACCCATACTGTTCAAGGGCCAACTGTATATTCGAATAAATGCTAGGAATATTTTACTCCCGACTTGTAGGAATGCATAATTTCATGAAGACTGGAAGCAAATACAATCTCAATTAAAAGGTAGTGTGTCATATTATAGATATAAAAGCAAAATGCCTTGAAGAAAGGATAGGATGTGACTAATTGACAGGAGTGTTTGGGAGAGCCTCAGAAAATGGGAGGTATAGAAGGAATCTCCCAACATTAGTGGGAATTCAAATCCCATCAGCAGGTGTCTTAGAAGGAAGGGGAGCTTGAAACTCTGTGGCCTATTCCTGGAATAAAAGCTAGCTTGACAGTATTAAAGTAATAGGGAATGATCCTGTAACTAGGGGCCATGCCAGTTGGGGGGTGAACCTTGAGAGCGCATCACAGTTGCGCCTAAACTTACTGACTGTGAAAAGTGTCTTTTCTGGAAAACGTTATTTACAGTGACGTGCATTATGTGGGAAAGTGAACGCCGGCTATTTGACGCTAACAAAGTTCTTCTCGCACTATGTCAGCTTCTATTACCTCAGATGATGCTATTCAGTGGCAAAGCCGCAATTCAAATTCAGATATTTCGATTTATTTACAAAATGAATTATTTGAACAACATCATAATGACATAACGTAGGTGATGTGTGACATGTGCAGTGTGACCACGTGGGTTTTTGTGTGCTTGGGGGTGATAATAAGGGAGTTAAGACAATGAGCTCTCTCTCCATTGATTCTAAGAGAGTTTCTTAAACTTCATGCTGCAGAAGGACTCTATTAAAAGGCCACAGTCTGAATCTCAAGTTCATGGACTTTCTCTCCAGCAGATATGGGGCAAGTCCTGTGACTCTGCATTTTAATCAACTTTGCCAATCTAACCCAGGAACCAGAGGTTCCATGGCTCATGTTTTGAGAAATAAATAAAACTTTTAAATAATTTTCAAACTTCAAAAATATAAATATTTATATTAACTGAGATAAATTGCATGAGAGCTTTTCTGAAACTGCTGTCTAGTGTTTGAGTAGGGCATATTCTTTTAAAGGAACACAATCATAACTCTTAAAAAATTCTGAGAATGAAGAAATATTTCTCCCTCTTTTTTTTTCTTTTAAGAGACCTCTTGGTTCCATACCATCTTCCCTAACCAAACTAACCTCACTCTGCAAACTTTATTCCTTCAGGGTTGTAGAATATTGATCAGTCACCCCATAACAATAGTCTTGTTAATTATAGGTAGAGCATAGATGATTATAGATCTTAGGATTGTAGATGACTATGATTTAATCTGCTTTCACAGTTATAGATATCCCAAGCTTGATTTCAGCTTGCCTAGGTTTTACTTCCTCATAATTTTTTTAACAAAGCTTAGATTTGCCATGATAGTTACAGGTATATTTGAATCTAAGATTGTATAACCTCAGATATGCAGATGACACCACCCTTGTGGCAGAAAGTGAAGAACTAAAGAGCCTCTTGATGAAAGTGAAAGAGGAGAGTGAAAAAGTTGGCTTAAAGCTCAACATTCAGAAAACTAACATCATGGCATCTGGTCCCATCACTTCATGGCAAATAGGTGGGGAAACAGTGGAAACAGTTGCTGACTTTATTTTCTTGGGCTCCAAAATCACTGCAGATGGTGACTGCAGCCATGAAATTAAAAGATGCTTACTCCTTGGAAAGAAAGTTATAACCAACCTAGACAGCATATTCAACAGCAGAGACATCACTTTGCCAACAAAGGTCCGTCTAGTCAAGGCTATGGTTTTTCATGTATGGATGTGAGAGTTGGACTATAAAGAAAGCTGAGCGCCAAAGAATTGATGCTTTTGAACTATGGTGTCAGAGAAGACTCTTGAGAGTCCCTTGGACTGCTAAAGGATCCAGCCAGTCCATCCTAAAAGAGATCAGTCCTGGGTGTTCATTGGAATGACTGATATTGAAGCTGAAACTCCAATACTTTGGCCACCTGATGCGAAGAGCTGACTCATTTGGAAAGACCCTGATTCTGGGAAAGATTGAAGACAGGAGAAGGAGGCGACAGAGGATCAGATGGCTGGATGGCATCACCGACTCAATGGACATGGGTTTGGGTGAACTCCGGGAGTTGGTGATGGTCTGGGAGGCCTGGCATGCTGGGGTTCATGGGGTTGCAAAGAGTCAGACACAGCTGAGTGACTGAACTGAACTGAGGATTGTCTAGAAAAACCCAGTTCCTGTGGTCACTTTGGCCAGAGAACTATACACATTCATGTAATATTTCAAAGTCCTTAAGCAGATCTCTAATACCTGCTCAACCTTGGAATCATACATGTGTTGCTTGCATATTGATACTGCAGGTGATATTCTGGTTCTTCCTATCATGAGATTGCACAAGTGAGAAAATAAAATAATAAAAATGCAAAATGATGATGCGGGTACATTTGCTTTCTTTCTGGTATTTTTAGAGAAGTTAATAGCTTCCATTATCACCAAAGTGCAGACCACCTCGATTGCGTGACAGTGGATTTATCAAGTTCGTGTCTGGCCCTGTAATTCTTGAGTTTGAAAAACGACATACTGAGTGTCATGGTCAATAGAATTTCTCAAAGTAAAAAATGACTGGGGATTAAAAAGTAGATATTTTTAGCAAAGAAATAAATGAGGTCTGTGGTTTCATTCCACATATTCTAACAGTCAAATAAGCAGAGAGGTGTTTAAACATAAACTCACTTGTTTTTACTTTTTTTCTCATTCAAATAAAATGACACATGAAATATTTCAAAAAGACAGTATGGGCAATATTTTGAATTGCATATTTCTTCCAGTTGAACAGTAAGCAAGCTACGTGACATGTATAAAGACAGTGAAATTATTTATGCAGAAAAGCTAAGGCTAGGAGCCATTCAGTTATGCGTTCATTCAGCCAAGGTTAAGCAAGTGTTTTCTGTGTATAAGATGCTGTCTCAGCAGGGGGTGAGGCAAACGAATAAAAATGATCCCAAGCCATGGTGGAGACATGCACTTGGCAATAACCAAAGGCGTAAAACCTAGCTGCGGTGCGAGGCGGCAGTCTGGACAGAGGGTCTGCACAGAATGTACTGGGAGCTGTCCAGCCTCATGGCAAGGAGAGACTGCCCCAGGCACTCTTGGCATACAGGATGATTCAAGAAATTGTGGCCGGATGCATCAAAGACTTTCAAAGAAATGCAAGAAATTCTGTGTTGCTGAAGTTTAAAGTATCAGGAAAGACAGGCGGGGAGACTGGAGTTGTTTACAGTGGCTTCCTTGTAAAAAAGCTAGCCTGTACGGTTCCTCAAAGGGGATGTGAGTTAAGAGCAAGCTGGAGATGTATGGGGAAAACAGGGCGGTGGCTCCATTTCCGAGTTTCCTTGTGGAGCTTGTATAGATCTGAGGTCAGCCAAGTGGTTGTCACTCTGGAATTTTTTAGGTAACCGAGAGGAACTCACTGGTGAACTTCAAGTACAATTATTGTCATCTCTTTCAAATCAAACTCGCTCAATCAAACTCCCCATTTGGCAGAAAGTTTCAACTTGCCCCCTTATAGCTGTCCTATTGCAAAGATTACATCAGAGGTCCCCAGCCTCCAGGAACTAATGCCCTATGAGCTGAGGTGGAGCTGAGGAAATAATAACATGAGGCCAGTCCCTGGGGCCAGGGAAGCTGGGGACCACTGGGTTAGAGGGGAGTGTTTATAGGTAGATGCCTGTGTATGTGTTTCTTTCTCTCTCATCCTTTCCTCAGGGTGTTTTTGAAACCCCAAATTGTCTAAGGACCCTGAAGCTTTCTCTTAAAGAGATCATTCCCAATTCCGAATACCTAATCAAGGCTAAAAAAGAGAGCTCTTTCCAGAGCGATCTCTGTAAAGTCATCCTTCTCTGCTGTTCCACACAGGGCGGCCCCTTGCAAGACCAGCAAGGATGCTCACACAGTGCTGCAAAACAGGGAATCTTTAAGTTCCCACGTTTATCTCATCCTTGTTATTCCTAAGCACTGTGCCAGCCAAGGTGGAGGGGCTTGGAGAAGCTTCGAGTCTCAGCTCTAAGCTGTGCCCAGACCAGTCCTTCCAAACTCGGACACGTGCTGAGCTGAGACCAGCCGTCATCAGAAGTAAACGCGACCCTTCAACAGATTCAAGGGTAGTCATTTTCATTGCTAGGCTTATATAAGAAACTGTTAAACACTGCGCTTTCTTATGTGAAATAAATCGTGAAGTGAATGCGAAGTTGTGTCTTTGAAACGAATAAGCAGCCGTGATGTAAATTCACATTATCTCCCCCAGACACCTGACAATAATTACCTCGGTGATAAATTTGACCAGAGAAAATTGTCCTCTTATCTAGAATGTAAGCAACGGATAAAGAATTGTATGCATTTAAATAGAAGATTTGTTCTTTAGCATTCTGGTACTTTGACCACGGAAGTACCCATGTCACGTGACGAACCCGTGTCCTCACAACAGAGAAGCCAGTATTAGTGATTCTTTCCCGAATGTGCTGCGTGCTGTGCTAAGATGCCTCAGTTGTGTCTGGCTCTTCGTGACCCTGTGGACTGTGGGTGCCCAGGTCCCCCTGTCCATGGGCATTCTCCAGGCAAGGGGACTCCTAGGGCATCGGCCCAGGGGTCAAACCCAGGTCTTTTACGCCTCCTGCATTGGTAGGTGTTTTTGCTTTTGGTTTTTTTTTTTAACCACCAGCACCACCTGGGAACCCCCACAGACAGTTTAAAAAACTTCTACCTTTTTCACTATGATAGTTATAGCATAGGGTGATGGCATTTGTATTTATCTACAATTTTTGATTATTTATTTATAATAGTTAATAGGTATGTGTCAAGTACCTAAAACTACAAGATAATGTGCTGAACAGAGCAATAATTTGAAAAGATGAGTCATAGATGGCCCCTTCCTCCAAAATATGCAGCTAAGAAAGAGGAACAAGATGAATTTCAAATAACTCAAAGTAAATAAATAAAAGCTTAAAGAGAGCTCAAGGTTGTATATGAGGATTCCGAGGATGAAAAGATCGCAGGAGGGAGGCACTTGGTCTTATAAAATGTGCACAGCTTTGGGAGCAGAGAAACCAGGTTCTCCTGCTGATACACGGTTCGTGTTTGTGACCTTAAGTCTCTGCTTTCTCACATATAACACAAGAATCCTAAAATAAGAATGTTCACAAGGGGCTCAACACAACCTGTGGATGTTACTTTTCTTATTTTGGGAATGGTAAAGAGAAAGAGGATTATTTCTGGGATAAAAATCACATCTCTGAGTGATTGCTTGAAACTAAGCAAAGATTGAATAAGCATTTATTCAATTTAAAGTTTCACTGGAGACCATGAGGTTGGCCATGAATGTCATTTGGCATATGGCTGAAAACAACGTAATCAAAATCCAGGCAGAGAAGAATCAATGAGCCTCACCCAACTGCCACGTCCTGTCTTCCCTTTCCTTCCTTCCCCCTCTCCCTTGAGCCTCTCCACCACTGATTTCTCTCTCTCTCTCAGCTGCTTGTGGTGACAATTTAGCATTGCCATGATCACACTCCAAACAAACACTGATCTGAGGAATGCGTTTGTTGCCTGCACTGTGGTGATGAACAGTGGGGGCCACTGATGGATAGATAAACAGCTGCTAACCCCCAGAGCCAAGTCCTGTTCTGAATACTCACTAACTCCAGGAATCATCAAAGTGTGGGTCTCCAGATAATAATGCTGAACACATAGAAGGGATTTAGCAAGTGCTTACAGAATACTTTATTTTTTTTCCATTCCAGAAAAATTTTATCAGATAACAGATTTTGGAAGAATGTAACATTCAAGCTTTCTCTTTCATTGGAAAAATGACATAAACTTTAGGGATGGAAGTATTTCCCCATTTCCTGTACCAATTGTTCCATTTTAGATAATTCATTTTATCAGCATAAGATGTCGAGATCTCAAAAAGATCAAAGTTTAGAATTTCTCAAAGTGACAAGTATCGCTCCCGAATGTAAATATTTGGTTTTGAAATAATACTTCTAAAATATGAGATATACATTTTGTCTCTCATTTCCAAGTTTACATAAAACTGATTATTATCAAATACCATATAAATGGTTAATATCATTTTTAAGGTGTAAAGATTTTTATTTTCTCACATATAAATCACCAGTTCCTCCAGATTTTGTATGTGTTTGGTAGGGAACCTCAGTTAATAGGGAAGGTTAGTGAACAATCCAACATCATGAAACAATTGCAGATTTCTAATACATTGAGGGGAGTGCCAGATTCAATTAGGATTTCCCTGGTGGCTCAGACGGTAAAGCATCTGTCTACAATGTGGGAGACCTAGGTTCGAGCCCTGGGTTGGGAAGATCCCCTGGAGAAGGAAATGGCAATCCACTCCAGTACTATTGCCTGGAAAATCCCATGGACAGAGGAGCCTGGTAGGCTACAGTCCATGGGGTCGCAACGAGTCGGACACGACTGAGCAACTTCACTTTTCAGTTTCTCCAGATTCAAACACTGGGGATGGGAGAGTAGAAACTTTTTTCTAAACTTCTAAATTTAGAGGAAACGTAAATAATAGAAGGACAGTTACATGTACAGCTTTAAAACAGGTACCATCCCTTAAAGTCTGTTCTGTCTGGTGTGAGCACAGCTGCCTCTGCCCTCTTTGGATTTCGACGTGCATGGACTATCAGGGACATTTGCTTCTTTCTTGCACTTTAGGTCTCTGTGTTTCCCTAAAGCTGAAGTGAGTCACTTTCTAGCGCAACAGGTGGTTTTGCTTTGTCCGTTTTTCCCGTTCAGCCACGCTATATCTTTTGACTGGAGAATACAGGCCATTTGCATCTACAGGAATTCTTGCTAGACATACATCTCCTCTTCATTTCGTCTGCTGTTTCCCGGTTGCTTGCTCATTTCTTTGTTCCTCTCTTGTTCTTTGTGATTTGATGATTTTCTTTAATGATATGCTCCTCCTTTTCACATTGTTTGTGTCTCTACTGTAGATTTTTGCTTTCTGATTACCACGAGGATCACAGAAAAAATATTTGTAGGTTTTTATATTTAATAAATACTGTCCTCTGTTTTATTAAACATATGAATGAAGAGTCCAAAACTTTAAACTGCTAAATGGAACAGAGTATTTGATATCATGTTTCCTTTCTATCCTATCAGAACTCATAAAAATAGCATAGACATGGATTTTTCATGTCTCCTTCTATTGCTTGCTACATCTTTGGGCACATTACATTTGTGTGGTCTCATATAACTGATACTATCTGGAGTCAGTCATAGTTTCAGATTCCAAACTTGGCCCCTTATTTGTTCTATCATCTTAAACAAATTATGTAGTTATGAGTCCAATTTTTTTCACCTATGAAATGTACTTCCCTTATGTGGTTATTGTGAGAAATAACTCTGTTAATATATGGAGAATCTTTAGAACATAGCCTGCACAAAGTAAAGGTTAAATAAACATTAACTGGGGCTTCCCAGGTGATACTAGTGGTAAAGAATCCCCCTGCAATCCAGGAGATGCCCTGGGTTGGGAAAATCCCCAGGAGAAGGAAATAGCAACCCACTCTAGTATTCTTGCCTGGGAAATTCCATGGACAGAGAAACCTGGCAGGCTACAATCCGTTTGGTTGCAAAGAATCAAATATGACTGAGCGTGCACGTAAACATTAACTCTTATTATTGTAACAAGAAAATTGTAAGCAGCTATTTTTCATATGGACTTCCTTGGTGGCTCAGATGGTAAAGCGTCTGTCTATGATGCGGGAGACCCAGGTTCAATCCCTGGCTTGGGAAGATCCTCTGGAGAAGGCAATGGCAACTCACTCCAGTACTCTTGCCTAGAAAATCCCATGGACAGAGGAGCTTGGTAGGCTACAGTCCATGGGGTCACAAAGAGTTGGACACGACTGAGTGACTTCATTTTCTTTCTTTCTTTTCTCTGAATTCCCATAAGTTTCTAATAGAGCAGAGTTCACACAGCATACCCACAGCAAGAGTTATTAGGTATATATGACTTGGAGGAAGAAAGAGTCTGTGTTAACAGATGCATTTGCTTTTTGAGTCTTACTGGGTCTCCATGGAGGCCATAAATGTTCTTTGAAAACCTAGAAGGGTAGACACCATTTTGGAAGATGAGAAATGTACTTTTTGCCTACAGATAAATGGAAAGCTATTAAACGTGTATGTTGGCTAAATTGGGATAAGGACCTGGCAAGGACAGTAGAAGTTTGTAACTAATTAGACTCATTTTAAATCCATTGCTTGGCCTTTAATTAGGCAAAAAGAGAAGGGAGAGTGAGCCTCCATTGCTACTTAATTAAGACTGAATTTTGAAACTGGCAGTTCCAGAAAAACGTCATCTCCCGGAATGTTACCTTCGTCGCTTTAAAGCCAGTTATTTTCTAATATATTTTTTCTCATTCTGTCAACATTTTCAGATGTTGAGAAGTAAAGTAAAATCAACGTTGAGGTTTGTCTTGACTAAGCAGAAAACGTTTTTATTATAACCGTGAACCAAAATCACTAAGTGGCATTTGGGAACTAGTGAACATTCATTATTAACGTAGTTAATATAGTGATGATGAAACTGCACAACTGCTTGATTTTGTAGGAAAACAGTGAGTATCAGGAACCCTACTAATCTCACATAACAACATTTTTTTTTCCTGCATTAGCTTAAGAGCATTTAGTCTTCTGCTTAATAAAGAGATTTGTATTGCAGACAATTCAAAACCACATTTTCACGTATTTATACTTATTTCTACTCACCTTGGTTCAGTGTGTGTGTGTGTGTGTGTGTGAATAGCGTGAAAGTTGCTCAGTCGTATCCGACTCTCTGCCGACTCCATGGACTATACAGTCCATGGAATTCTCCAGGCCAGAAGACTGGAGTGGGCAGCCTTTCCCTTCTCCAGGGGAGGCATCACTGAAACAAATCTGTTGAGTGTTGTCTCTGCCTTTCTCTCTCTCTCTCTAACACACACACTCACTCACTCTTATGTTTGAGAAGTGACTCAGTCCTTTCTAAGATTTTTACCTAATCCGCTTAATTCTCTCCATTTATTAAATGACTACTAATTTCATGTACTCAAAAGTTAATAGACTTTTATTTGACATGTCCAGGTTACATTTACGGGAGAAGAACACAAAGGAAGTCATCACGCCATTGCCTGCTGCCAGGTAGCGTCTGTGTAACGATCCCCGTGATGCCTTTTTGTGTATCTGTTGCTGAGATGATTTTAGTCAGGTGAAGCTGACTCACTTCTAATGTCAAAATGAGGGCTGAACCGATGAATTCTATTTCATTACACCTTGCCTCTTGTGATATATGGATAAAAGTTCCCTCTTTCTGGTTCATTTTGTAGTAACTCTTTACTATTGAATTATACATAAATAGAAAGCACAGATTTTAAATTACAGCTTGATGAATTTTACCAAGTAAACAAACTGTTTAAAATCAAAATATCATTTTCATTATCAACACCCCAAAGTACATTTTCATTATTGACAACTTAAAATATTCCCTGGCACTCCCTCCCTCACCAAAGGAAAGTAACCATTATTTTTATTTCTGCCATTAGGAATCAGTTTGTTCTGTTTTTGAACTGAGTATAAATGAAATCGTAACAGGGTATACACGTCTGTGTCTGGCTTCTTTATATCAGCATTGTGTGTCTCTGAAGCGTTGCTGTGTATAGTTCATAATTCTCACTTTTGAAGGAGAATTTGTTCATAATTCTCATCTTTGTATGGTATGAACACTACTGCCATATGTCCGTCTTATAATAGATGGATATTGTGTTCATAGTTTGGGGCTCCTATAAATAACGTTGCTACAAATATATTTAGACATCTTTTTATGCACATGTATGTGTTATAAAAATATAAAAGGAATTACTGGGTATTTAGAGCATGGACTTGTTCAGACGGCTTGCTCTTGTTCAGTCTTGCAGCGTGTCCGGCTCTGTGAGCCCGTGGCCCGCAGCACGCCAGACCTCCCTGTCCCTCCCTGTCTCCTGGAGTTTGCCCAGGTTCATGCCCCTTGTATCCATGATGCCATCTGGCCATCTCAACCCCTGACGTCCTCTTTTCCTTCTGCCCTCAATTTTTCCTAGTATCGGGGGCTTTCTTCAAGTGGCTGAACCAGTTTATATTCCCAGTAGAAGGAGATGAAAATCACGGTTGTTCCTCAACCTTGGCAACATTGTACCTTCTCAGCTTTTGACAATTATGGTCTAGTTACTTAGTTTCTGTTTTTCTGATAACGAATAAAGTGCATCTTATACTTACTGACATCTTGTTTTGTGTTCTATTCACTTTTTGTGAAGTGCCTGTTCAGTATTTTTGCCTTTTCTAAAAAATTGAGTTATTATTTTTAAATAATTTGAAAGCACTATTTATGTGTAATCCATATATTACATACCCTTATCTTACTTATATATTTAGATATGCACTATGGAAATGTACCGTGGATTTCATGTTTGCTTTCTTTTTTTTTAATTTTTATTTTTACTTATTTTGCTTTATAATACTGTATTGGTTTTGCCATACATTGACATGAATCAGCCACGGGTGTACATGAGTTCCCAATCCTGAACCCCCCTCCCACCTCCCACCCCATATCATCTCTCTGGATCATCCCCTTGCATCAGCCCCAAGCATCCTGTATCCTGTATCGAACCGACTGGCGATTCATTTCTTATCTGATAGTACACATGTTTCAATGCCATTCTCCCAAATCATCCCACCCTCTCCCTCTCCCACAGAGTCTAAAAGTCTGTTCAATACATTTGTGTCTCTTTTGTTGTCTTGCATACAGGGTTATCGTTACCTTCTTTCTAAATTCCATATATATGCATTAGCATACTGTATTGGTGTTTTTCTTCCTGGCTTACTTCACTCTGTATAATTGGCTCCAGTTTCATCCACCTCTTTAGAACTGATTCAAATGTATTCTTTTTAATGGCTGAGTAATACTCCATTGTGTATATGTACCACAGCTTTCTTATCCATTCATCTGCTGATGGACATCTAGGTTGTTTCCATGTCCTGACTATTATAAACAGTGCTGCGATGAACATTGGGGTACATGTGTCTCTTTCAATTCTGGTTTCCTCGGTGTGTATGCCCAGCAGTGGGATTGCTGGGTCATAAGGCAGTTCTATTTGCAATTTCTTAAGGAATCTCCACACTGTTCTCCATAGTGGCTGTACTAGTTTGCATTCCCACCAACAGTGTAAGAGGGTTCCCTTTTCTCCACACCCTCTGCAGCATTTATTGCTTGCAGACTTTTGGATTGCTGCCATTCTGACTGGTGTGAAATGGTACTTCACTGTGGTTTTGATTTGCATTTCTCTGATAATGAGTGATGTTAAGCATCTTTTCATGTATTTGTTAGCCATCCATATGTCTTCTTTGGAGAAATGTCTATTTAGTTCTTTGGCCCATGTTTTGATTGGGTCATTTACTTTTAATATTGTACTTTAACTAACAAAGGCTTCCCTGGTGGTTCAGGTGGTAAAGAATTTGTCTGCAATGCAAGAGACCTGGGTTTGATCCCTGGGTTGGGAAGATCCTTGTAGAAGGGAATGGCAACCCACTCCAGTATTCTGGCCTGGAGAATTCCATGGAGAGAGGAGCCTGCTGGGCTACAGTCCCTGGCATCACAGACAGTCAGACACCAGTTAGGGACTAAACAGCAACAATGATTACTCTAGAGGATAGAGAAAAGAAAGAGGAAAACACAGAAAAACTCAACAGAAAATAGAGCAGCATTCAAGACCCAAAATTAGGACACAAGAATTTAAGAACTTAACTGATGGGTTTGCAATGGATTGGGCAGAGAAGATGATAGAATTTCCAAACTGGTGAGCCAGTCATTGTAAAATGTACAACTTGAAGCACAGAGGAAAGTGCAAGGAAAAAGCATAAATGCACTTAAGCGTAGGACATGTTCAAAATGTGTTACTTATTTGCAACTGAAGTCTCAGGATGAGATAAGGGGATAAGGAAGAGATAAGTAGTGTTTGAGGGGAAAAAAGTTGCTAAAATATATTAGTAGCAGTAATATTTTACATTGTTTGTTAAAGCTCAGTAACAAAATAGTGTGAAGTTAGGAATGACAGCATTGTTCAGTATGGTAAGAAAGCCTCTCAACTGGAACATTGCGATAACTCTGTTAAAGATGAGGTAAATCTGAGTTCTGTGCCTTTAAAATGTATAAACTGGAAAAAAAAATTTTGTAATCAGAAAAATTTTCAACTGAAGGGGATCTCAAGAATGATTCAGCCCAAGCTCCTTCACTTCATTTATGACATCTGAAAAGGAATTAAAAGGCCTGCCCAGGGTGGCTTGAAAACAGATAATTCTTTAATTTTCCCATCTCATTCTTTTCATGGACCCATTGTCAATGAGTCTGCCTACCGAAATGATCTAATTAGTGGGGAAGAAGGGGGAGTGAATATTTTCTCTTCTACTCTGTAGAGTATGCAGTTGCTGCTGCTGCTGCTGCTAAGTCACTTCAGTCGTGTCTGACTCTGTGCGACCGCATAGACGGCAGCCCACCAAGCTCCCCCGTCCCTGCGATTCTCCAGGCAAGAACACTGGAGTGGGTTGCCATTTCCTTCTCCAATGCATGAAAGTGAAAAGTGAAAGTGAAGTTGCTCAGTCATGTCCGACTCTTAGCGACCCCATGGACTGCAGCCCACCAGGCTCCTCTGTCCATGGAATTTTCCAGGCAAGAGTGCTGGAGTGGGGTGCCATTGCCTTCTCCAGAGTATGCAGTTAGGCACTCAAATAAGCAAGAGGGTACCCTGGAAATCAGTTTCCTGGTTGTTGTGGTTTATCTAAATGGAGCTAAGTAATCGTTGTTAACAGTAGGATCCGTTGGCTATTGAAATCTCCAGCTTTGTTCTCTTTCTGTTTGATATGCGCCCTCTTATCAAGTCTCTTGATCCTCTCCATCTCTCAAAAGTCCCACCTCATTTCTCCTGCTGTCTGTGTGTTAGGTCGCAGTCTCAGATTCCCAAGCCTGTATCTGGTTCTGTGATGTCAGCTGTCATTTCAAAGTCAAAAAGTACAAATTCTAGCTCTCTACCCCTTGACAAGCCATACAACTTGGGTCAATCTCTGAATCTCAGTTTCCTCATGTGTAAACGAAGAGTAACAAATACTGGCTCTTTGCGACCCTGTGGACTGCAGCCCACCAGGCTCCTCCATCCACGGGATTCTCCAGGCAAGAGTACTGGAATGGGTTGCCATTTCCTTCTCCAGGGGATCTTCCTGACCCAGGGATCGAACCCAGGTCTCCTGCATTGCAGGCAGACGCTTTAACCTCTGAGCCACCAGGGAAGCCCACAATAGTAACAGAGAGCATTGACCTAAGTAAATTTCACCTTGTTTATACCATTCTGTGTTTCTCAAATATTTTACCATAAGCATTTGTCGCCTTTTCAGTCACAACACTTTAATTTGAGAATAAGTAAATAGTTCTCACCTTAGGCAGGTGTTGAGGCAATTAAATCAAACCAAATTATAAAGTAAAACACTAAGAAGGGGGAACAGTAAATACAGCCTCTAAGACAAATCCAGACTGCCATCTATTTTGGTAAATACAGTTTACTGGAATACTGCCACTCCATTTGTTTACATATTAAATAAGGCCAATTTCCTACTACAAAGGCAGCTACAGTTGAGTAATTGCAACTGAGGCTGTGTAATCCATAAAACCAAATATATTTACTACTTAGACCTGTAAAGAAAAACTTTGCTGTCCTAACTTAGAATATTGCTTGGCATAACAGTACATGTTCCTTATTCTGGTAAATTAACTCTTTTTCTAAAACAGTGCAGAATCCAGAATTTATAATTTCTCTGACTTCTTACTAATAATCTTGATCGTTATTCAGGAAATGCACTATGTACATGGACATTTTTTATGGATTCTACATTAAAAGAGCATTTTTACAAAATACCAAATCTGCTGGTATGCTTGCTCTGGGCTTCCCTTGTGACTCAGTTGGTAAAGAATCTGCCTGCAAAAAATGCAGGAGATCTGGGTTTGATCCCTGGGTTGGGAAGAGTCCCTGGAGAAGGGAGCTGGCTGCCCACTCCAGTACTCTGGCCTGCAGATTCCATGGACTGTGCAGGGATCGAACCCAGGTCTCCTGCATTGCAGGCAGACGCTTTAACCTCTGAGCCACCAGGGAAGCCCACAATAGTAACAGAGAGCATTGACCTAAGTAAATTTCACCTTGTTTATACCATTCTGTGTTTCTCAAATATTTTACCATAAGCATTTGTCACCTTTTCAGTCACAACACTTTAATTTGAGAATAAGTAAATAGTTCTCACCTTAGGCAGGTGTTGAGGCAATTAAATCAAACCAAATTATAAAGTAAAACACTAAGAAGGGGGAACAGTAAATACAGCCTCTAAGACAAATCCAGACTGCCATCTATTTTGGTAAATACAGTTTACTGGAATACTGCCACTCCATTTGTTTACATATTAAATAAGGCCAATTTCCTACTACAAAGGCAGCTACAGTTGAGTAATTGCAACTGAGGCTGTGTAATCCATAAAACCAAATATATTTACTACTTAGACCTGTAAAGAAAAACTTTGCTGTCCTAACTTAGAATATTGCTTGGCATAACAGTACATGTTCCTTATTCTGGTAAATTAACTCTTTTTCTAAAACAGTGCAGAATCCAGAATTTATAATTTCTCTGACTTCTTACTAATAATCTTGATCGTTATTCAGGAAATGCACTATGTACATGGACATTTTTTATGGATTCTACATTAAAAGAGCATTTTTACAAAATACCAAATCTGCTGGTATGCTTGCTCTGGGCTTCCCTTGTGACTCAGTTGGTAAAGAATCTGCCTGCAAAAAATGCAGGAGATCTGGGTTTGATCCCTGGGTTGGGAAGAGTCCCTGGAGAAGGGAGCTGGCTGCCCACTCCAGTACTCTGGCCTGCAGATTCCATGGACTGTGCAGTCCATGGCATCACAGAGAGTCAGACACCAGGGATCGACTTTCACTTCACTTCTTTTGCTGTGGGTGAAAACAAATTTTTGCTATAATATTTTGATATACCATATAAATATATATACTATTTAAAGAATAGTAACTTTGCACAGCTGGAATAAATATATTTTGCATATGAGTTCATGATTTATTGAGCTGACTGACAGTTACCTAGACTAGTTTGAGCTACTGGATGGCACGTGGATTTCTTTTGGACTAATTTTCTAAAATCAAGATTTATTCATTTTTTAAAATAAAATTTTATTTTTACTTTATTTTACTTTACAGTACTGTATTGGTTTTATTAAATAAGATATTAAAAAAGAAACTGTCCCCTTTCTTGGTGCTGCCGTATGCAAGACCATTAAATATAGCCTTTTGATATTTTCATTTTTAACAGTTAATAAAAGGGGATGGAAAGGGAATGCAATATATATGTGCATATAAATATATATACACACAATATATGCATAGGTAATTGCATAGCAATAAATAAGCCTATTTCTTTCTACTTAAAATTAGCATTATTTATAAAGGAGGAATTCGGAGATAACCGGACAAAACTTGTCTAACCAAACTCCAGAAATCCGCGGCTTCTTCCTGATGCTATTCCTGGCAACAGCCTTTTAAAACTGTTCCCACGAAATGTTGGATCATAACCATTTATGGAACCATCAGAAGAGTTATTGTTGTAACAGTGAACGCCAATCCTAAGTGGCAAAGTGAGTCATCAGGTATCTGTATTTACATGCTAAGTAAATACAGTTTTTATGTCCAAATTCAAGGTTGTAATTATCTTACATGAGTTACCATTATATCCAGGCAGAACATTCTGTACATAATAAATAATTCCCCATTGAAGAGCAATCAAATGATTTACATTGTGTTATAAGGAAATCTGTCTACATGAGAAGGAATTTCAATAACTGTAGAAGTCCATAATAATTCTAATGTGATCAAAATGTCAGTATAATGGGGAACATGAAAGCTGTAACAGAAGTCTTGTTGCTTGACAATATAATTACACAAATTAAGAAACAAAAACAGTAGGGGAAAGCTCTGAGAAATAACACATAGAAAATAATCAGAACTTGGTGATTAATTCAAAGTCGAGTGATGATTAAATAAGAATTGAAGAAAAGCCCTCATTCCCAGTATGTATGGGAAAAAATATTTAATACTCTGCGATAGATGATCATAGATCATTTGAAAATTATGGTGCTCCAAGATACATTCAGGTTCAATGAAGAAAAAAAGAGTATCCATATGATCTTAGAATTTGGAAGGAGGATATCCAATGGATAGAAACAATTTAATGTCTGTTGATGGATTAATAAAGACAATGTGATATATACTGTGAAATGCTATTTGGCCACGAAAAAAGATTTTTTTTTTTTCCCCCAGTCTGGGACAACATGGATGAACCTGAAGAACGTTACACTATATGACATAAACCAGACGTATAAAGAGAAATACTGTATTATCTCACCTATATGTGAAATCTGAAAAATTTAAGCTCGCAGAAGCAGAGGACAGAACCGTTGTCTGTCTGCTGTCGATGGGCAGTCACCTGGGGCTGGAGGGTGGGAGGCGTGAGGGCGTGCTTGTCAAAGGTGCACACATCTTCATCTGCAGATGAGTGAGTTCTAGAGATTGAACTCGGCTCATTTTTCTGTTGTTCAGCCACTAAGTCATGTTTGACTCTTTGCAACCCCATGGCTGCAGACACCAGGCTGCCCTGTCCTTCACTGTCCCCCTGAGTCTGCACAAGCTCATGTCCACGGAGCCGGCAATGCCATCCAACCATCTCACTCTCTGTCCCCTCTTCTCCTCTTCCCCTCAATTTTTCCCATCATCACGGTCTTTCCCAATGAGTCAGCTCTTCCCATCTGGTGGCCAAAGTATTGGGTAGGGATTATAAATAGGAGGTGAGGAGTGTGTTAATTAGCTGGACTGAAGAGGAGACAGCCCCATTAAAGCTTCTATATGAGGTCTGCTACCAGGACACACAGATCTGTCTGGTGGTGCTTGAGACAAGCCCCCTCTGTAAGTTCCCAGCTTCTTCAACAAACCGCCTGCTAGACTGGAGTGGATGCCTCTTTTTCCTGTCTCCTTGCCCTCTGCTTCTAGAGGCCAGTTTCAGGTTCCACCTGAGAAGCTCTGGGGGTTGGGAACCAACAGGAAGTCACCTCTAAGCTTGATATACTGCCCTTCTAGGCTTCTCCAGTGGCTCAACGGTTACGGACCTACCTACCAATGCAGGAGACGCAGGCTGAAACCCGGGGTCAGGATGACCCCCTGGAGGAGGGCGTGTCCACCTACTCCACGCTGCTCAGCCGTGTCTGACTCACTGTGAGCCTATGGAAGCCCGTACTATTCTTGCCCAGGGAATCCCGTGGACAGAGGAGCCTGGCAGGCTTTGGTCCACAGGGTCGCAAGGAGTCGGACGTCACAGAGCCATTAAACAACAGCAAGAACAGCTTCCCTTTGGAGTTCCTGAATCCAACCCTTTTTCATCTGGAAGATGCAGCTGGGGTTATTATCTGGCTCATGTTTTGAGAAACTGCAGAGATCACTGAGAATAGACTGGGCTTCTGAGCGGATAGAGGGGGCCCTATAAAGGGACTTTGGAATGATGGGGAACAAATCATGGTGGTTGGACCAGGTGGGAGCCTTGAGGTGGTTAGAAGAGCTCACAGTCTGGAAATACTTTGAAAGAGAGGCTCTCAAGGTGTTCTGACAAACTGGGTAGGAAGGGTGGGAAAGGAAAGGAGTCTTCAATGACAGCAGAGACTGTGACCTTCCCAGTAGGTGGTGCTTTGTACAAATAGGGCTTGTGGGAAGGATTAGGATTGTTTCTTTATATCATATACAGTATCTATGGGTTTTATAATATACACCATGTATGAAATATACAGTATGTATATTAAGAAGCAGAGACATGACTTTGTCAACAAAGGTTCGTCTAGTCAAGGCTATGGTTTTTCCAGTGGTCATGTATAGATGTAAGAGCTGGACTCTAAAGAAAGCTGAGCACAGAAGAATTGATGCTTTTGAACTGTGGTGTTGGAGAAGACTCTTGAGAGTCCCTTGGACTGCAAGGAGATCCAACCAGTCCATTCTAAAGGAGATCAGTCCTGGGTGTTCATTGGAAAGACTGATGTTGAAGCTGAAACTCCAATAGTTTGGCCACCTGATGCGAAGAACTGACACATTTTGAAAAGACCCTGATGCTGGGAAAGATTGAAGGAAGGAGAAGGGGATGACAGAGGATGGAATGGTTGGATGGCATCACCGACTCAATGGACATGGGTTTGGGTAGACTCCAGCAGTTGGTGATGGACAGGGAGGCCTGGCATGCTGTGGTTCACGGGGTCGAAAAAAGTTGGACACGACTGAGCTACTGAACTGAACTGAACTGATGGGTTTCCCTGGTGGCTCAGACAGTACAGAGTCTGCCTGCAATGCAGGAGACCTGGGTTTGATTCCTAGGCTGGGAAGATCCCCTGGAAGAGGGCAAACCTCTCCAGTATTCTTGCCTGGAGAATATCCATGGACAGAGGAGCCTGGTGGGCCACAGTCCACGGGGTCGTGAAGAGTCGGACACGACTGAGCGACTAAACACAGCACACAGGCTTCCCTGGTGACAGACAGTAAAGAGTCTGCCTGCAATGCAGGAGATCTGGGTTTGATCTCTGGGTCGGGAAGATCCCCTAGAGAAGGGAGTGGCTACCCATTCCAGTATTCTTGACTGGAGAATTCCATGGACAGAGAAGCCTGGCGGGCTACTAGTCCATGGGGTCACAAAGAGCTGGACACGATTAATTGATTGACACCTTCACTTCACATACGGAATGTACACTTTTGTTTATAGCTTGCTATATTTTGCTGACATTTTGGTTATGAAGTTCAAAAATAATCAGGTGCAGTTGTAGATTGATTATAGTTTATGCAATTACAGTGTGTGTCTATAAGAGTAAGACAGAAAACTCATAGATTGGATGGAAATGGAGAAATTAGATCCAACAGGGAGAAACTCAGTGGCATTGATGGTATCAGTAAAGTTCTGGTTACTCAACTGACCGGCGGATTTGCCTTGGTCACTGTATTATCATAGTGAACATAATTTACTATCATAAAGCACATATAGGTTGCATGTACTACTTTACTAGTACATGAATAATAAAAAAATAATAAAATAATACAGAATTTAAAAAAGAATAGAATTGGGCATGCTGTCTCATGGTATCCCATTGCTCATCCAAAACGTCGGTGCCATGTATTACTGAGATCTTCTGATAAGGGTGTATTTAGCAGTGAGTCAGCAAAACTGGATCACCTTCAACAGTCTGCAAATTCTTGAGAATGTGGCCCCTCAGTCTTGAATATGCATGTCCTAATCTATCCTTCTTGTGGAGAAGTCTTTATTTTCTCCTGTGGTGAGTTAGACAGGACTACGTGAATCTCTCTCTCTCTCTCTCTCTCTCTCTCTCACACACACACACACACACACACACAGGAGGGGTGACAGACTTGTCTCACGGGTTAAGTGCTGAGACACTTTTGCTGTACTACTAACTGTAAGCAAGAAAGGAGAGCACACCTTGACACTGGGAAAACACACTAAAAAAAAAAAGAAAAAAAGGCATTTCTTCTCCTCCATATGCATGGACCAGAACTTCCCTGGTGGCTCAGTGGTGAAGAATCTACCTGCAATGGAGGAGATGCAAGAGATGCAGGTTCAATCCCTGGGTTGGGAAGATCCCCTGGAGTAGGAAATGGCAACCCACTCCAGTATTCTTGCCTGGAAAACTGCGTGTACAGGGGAACCTGGTGGACTACAGTCCACGGGGTCATGAAGAGTCGGACAGGACTGAGCACGCACACACCCAGTATGCATGGACACTTTGTAATGTCCCTGGAATGAGAGCATTCTTTCTTTCCCTCTTGATTTAAGCAAATTCTTGCTAAAAGAAAAGCCAGACTTCAAAGGGAGAAGAGCAAAGTAGATTTGCAAGCCTAGCTAAACTTTGGATCCATCCAGCCTTGAAGCCTGTTCTATCTTTAGATCATTCAGGTGTGAGTAAAAATTTCATCTGATTTTTAAAGTTAGTTTAGAAGAATACCCATGCCTACAATATAAAGAACTCTGGGGCAAAAAAAAAAAAGAACTCTGATGCAGCATTTAAGAACAATTGTCCCTGACAAGCAAAGGCAAAAAAAAAAAAAAAAAACTTTCTCAAGGAATTTCACTTCCTTTAGCACGAAGACGAGCTTCAACTTGCAGGAAGTTAATTGAAAATCCCCAGAGAAAGAACTGAAGTGAAGTAAATGCCCATCAGAACATCAAAGCATCTTCATTCCTTAGGTCTTTGGATGAGCTTATAGTCCATTTGATTCCCTCTGGTATTCTTTATTAATAACTTCTGAAGCCTGAAGCTGATTTTCTTAAGCTCACCCTGTTTTTTTTATTCTACTTTATTACTCTCACTAGATTAGTCACTTTGCTTTTATCCTATAGGTTTACTTTCTAATAAGACAATTTTATTTCCCAAATGTCTCTTTTCTTAACTTTTCAAATGAGCATAGAAAATTCCAATATACAATTTCAATGCGTTTAAAATTAACAGATCCTAATGCGGAAGTAACCATTGTCATTCCTGAAAGTAACTTTGAAAGCCCTAAATGAATCCTTTTTTTTTTTTGGTCCTAAAGCTTTTTTGGGAAGAATCTTTACTATATTTTTAAAACTTTATTTCGTTTTGATTAAAGAATAACTACTTCGCAATACGGTGTTGGTTTCAGCCATATCTCAACATGGATCGGCCATAGTACACGCGTGTCCGCTCCCCCTGGAGCCTCCCTGCCGCTCCCCTCCCCATCCGCCCCGCTAGGTGGTCACAGAGCTCTGGCCTGAGCTCCCTGCATCATACAGCAAATTCCCCCGGCTGTCTGTTTCACACAAGGTGCTGTGTACCTTTCCGAGCTCCTCTCTCAATCCGTCCCGCCCTCTCCTTCTTCTCTTTTTAAAGTCTTGAATTACCGTGGTTGGGTATGAGTTTCTCCCTCACCTGTTCAGGGATCTGCCTTGGATATAAGTGTGCTTTGATATCTCAGTTGATTTACATGCAGATTGTATTTGCATCCTGATCCAAGCCCGCGCCCTTTATCGTCTGCACCCAGGGTACGGTGACACCAACATAATATCTGTCCCCTCGAAGCAGCTTAAGCACTTATGTATTTAAGCAAATAGAGTCCCAGTTTAGAATTTCTCTCTCTTCTCCTTTGCGAGTCTCTTATGCTCCTTTGATCTCCTTCTCCCACCCACACCTTGAGAAGAAAGGAAGGATCTCAGTGGACTCAGCCTTAAGCTGTGCCAGGAAGACTTTGCACACAAAATGCTCTCAAGCTGCAGGATGTTTTATCATCATAAATGTGCTCATTCCCATCATCCCCATGGGGAAAGGGCACATATTATTATTCCATTAAGGAAATGAGGTCTCTCTGAGCCAATAATCCTCTCCTTAGCTCCCTCCTCACATTTTCCTGTTCTCAAACTTTGTCTGCATAAATGGTTCGCCAAACTTGTTCGCCACAACCTTGTGACTAGCAGTAGTCTCTTTCTAAAATAGATGGCTGATGGGAATTTGCCCTTTGGCTCAGGAAACTCAAACAGAGGCTCTTTGTCAACTTGCAGGGGTGGGATGGGAAGGGAGATGGGAGAAGGGTTCAGGGGAGAGGGGGCATATGTACACCTATGGCTGATTCATGCTGAGGTATGACAGAAGATAGCAGCATGCTGTCAAGCAATTATCCTTCAACTAAAAAATAAGTTAATTTAAAAAGATAAAATTGTTCATTTAGTTTTCATTTTATATTGGAGGAGAGTTGACTTACAGTGTGTTAGTTTCAGGTGTTCAGCAAAGCGGTTCAGCCCTACACATACCGATGCCCGACCTTTCTCAGAGTCTTTTCCCACACAGTTTCCCTGTTTTAACTGGAGCGTAGTTGCTTTACACTGTTATCTTAGTTTCTGCTGTAAAGCAAAGCGAATCAGCTGCATGTATTCATACGTCCCCCTTTTTGGGGTTTGCTCCTCATTTAGTCACCGTGGAGCTCCCTGTGCTATGCGGCGTGTCCTGGTTCGCTGCCTATTTCATGCACGGCAGTGTGTGTGTGTGTGTGTGTGTGTGTGTGTGTGTGTGTGTGTGTGCGGGGCGGGGGGCTTCCCGGGGCCCCAGCGTAGAGTATGTATGTGTCGGCCCCAGCCTCTCATTTCATCACGCCCCCCGCCCCCGCCTTAGGGTCCGGACACGTGTCCTCTGCGCCTGAGCCTCTATTTCTGGCCCAAGAGTGAAGGCTCGCTCGCTGCAGAGGCCTGGGTGGAAGCCAGGTGGGTGAGGGTCTAGGCTGAACCCCAGCAGCTCGCCTCGGACTTGCATGTAGTACTATATTTGGGAAAGAAAGACTTAAAGTTGGCCGAAAGGGACAGTTCTACCAAAAGTTTCTCCACCAGCAGAGCACTTGGATTTTTCCTAGAAAACCCCTCACTTCAACAGAAAACAGAGCAACACCAAATAAAACCAGTCAAAGCCACGTTTCTTCCTCATCTACAAGCATTTCCAAGCGACCAGGATGGAGGAGAGAAACGTTCCGGGAGGACGTGAATTTCCCTTCTGTCTGTCGGCCGCTTCAATCGCTCGCGCTAGTTTTTCAGCGCTTCTTTACTCTCCAGCTCCACAAAATAGTTGCTCATATTCCTTTTTTTTTTTTTTNCCAGTCAAAGCCACGTTTCTTCCTCATCTACAAGCATTTCCAAGCGACCAGGATGGAGGAGAGAAACGTTCCGGGAGGACGTGAATTTCCCTTCTGTCTGTCGGCCGCTTCAATCGCTCGCACTAGTTTTTCAGCGCTTCTTTACTCTCCAGCTCCACAAAATAGTTGCTCATATTCCTTTTTTTTTTTTTTTTTTTCCCCTTCCTTTCTCATGTCTAAGCCCTGAAGTCTTAAAAAGAACCTGGTTCCTTTTGGGGGAGAATGGAATTTAGAAACTATATCTTGGTGCTAGGTGTCTTCACTTCTTCTGCGTTTTTATTGCAATTTCTAGGTTCTCTGAGCAGATGGAGCCAGGAAAAGAAATACATATATTACATTATCATATGTATGTAGTAACTCATGTATATCCCGTCTCTCTTCATCAGCAATTGTTCATTTATATTTCTCTAGTTATTCTGAACTATGAAAATATTTTACTACGAGTTAAACTATTTTTGTCTTTTTAAAAATAAAACTAAGCATAGTGTTTTTTCCCCCCACCCCTGAATTAGACCCTTGGGAAAAAATGTTACATTATTGACTAGTGGAATGAAATCTCTTATTTGGGTTTCTTATTATGAGCTTAAGTTACTGCCTTGCTATTCTCTGATAGCTCACTTGGTAAAAAATTCACCTGCAATGCAGGAGACCCCAGTTCAATTCCTGGGTCGGGAAGATNGAAAAAATGTTACATTATTGACTAGTGGAATGAAATCTCTTATTTGGGTTTCTTATTATGAGCTTAAGTTACTGCCTTGCTATTCTCTGATAGCTCACTTGGTAAAAAATTCACCTGCAATGCAGGAGACCCCAGTTCAATTCCTGGGTCGGGAAGATCACCTGGAGAAGGGAAAGGCTACCCTCTCCAGTATTCTAGCCTAGAGAAGTCCATGGACTGTATGGCCCATGGGGTCACAAAGAGTCAGACACGACTGAATGACTTTCACTCACTCACTCATTTATCAAGTAGGAAGAGCCAAACCTTTCCAGCTAGTAGTAAAAAAAAAAAAAAAAAAAGGAAAGAAAGAAAATCAGTAAAAATTCAACTTCAACTTAAGGTAACAACACTCCCTAATTTTTCAGGTTTTCACAACTACAGATTAAAGTTAGATATTACAGAACCAAGGTTTTGAGGAAAAAGAATTATTGAGGCAACTATATGATATTCCAGTTTCTGGAGGGTAATTTGAAAAATATATCAAGGACTAAGTCTTTAACTCTGTCATTTTTTGTAATAATAAAAACCTTGAAACAAACTAGATGTCAAACAATGCTTATTGCTATAGTGCATCTATGCTGCTGCTGCTGCTAAATCGCCTGTCGTTTCTGACTCTCTGCAACACCATAGATGGCAGCCCACCAGGCTCCCCCGTCCCTGGGACTCTCCAGGCAAGAACACTGGAGACGGGGGCCATTGCCTTCTCCAATGCATGAAAGTGAAAAGTGAAAGTGAAGTCCCTCAGTTGTGTCCGACTCTTTGTGACTCCATGGACTACAGCCCACCAGGCTCCTCAGACCATGGGATCTTCCAGGCAAGAGTGCTGGAGTGGGGAGTGGGTGCCACAGCCTTCTCCACGCCTCTATGAGGTAGGCTCTCTGTAACCAGTAAAAACACATGGTTTCAAAAAGCATGTATATTCTCAATCTTACAAAAATGTATTTTAAGCTAAATAAACACAAAGTACACATATTATTATTTAAATATTTTGATATATGATTGTGTATAAATATGTGTATGTGTATTAATACACAAGTGTGCATGTATAATTTTATGTAAGTGTACTTATGTGTATGTATATAAACGCACTCTACATAATTTCTATATGCTTATAACTATATCAGATATATGCATATATAAGCAGAATATTAAAAAATAGATGGTGGAATTTGTGGTAATATTTATTTTATTTATATTTTTCACTATAAATGATGAGATTCCTATTATAAAATATTTATTTTAGAAAAATAAATTGTATTTAGTACCCAAGTTCATTCTCTCACTTGATAAAATTATATAGTCATTTTAACCTACAATATAATAGGTACCAGTTCTTGGGTTAGATGGTATCACCAACTCAATGGACATGAGTTTGAGTAAGCTCCGAGAGTTGGTGATGGACAGGGAAGCCTGGCATGCTGCAGTCCATGGGGTCACAAAGACTCAGACACAACCGAGTACTTGGGTCCACTCAGAGTTAATCTAACTAAGCAAATATGAGTTATTTATGAAATTTCCCCTCTGTTTCTGTTTTGCTGAAAGTTGTTTTTTGGTTTTTGTTTTTGGTAAGTGTTGAATTTTATCAAATGCTCTTTTCTGTATTTATTCATATGCTTATATATTTTTCTTTATACTTTAACATGGAAAATAACTCTGATGAATTTCTAAGTCCTTGGATGGTTCTGAGTCTAATAAGGCATGAGTGCGAGTGAATTTTAAGATCTGATGTTCCTGTCTTGAGATTAATTTGAATCTATCATTCCCTGTTGATTGCATGTGATGTTCTAATACTTTATAATAAACTCAAGGAAGAGGCTGTATTTTGATGTGTTAGATGACGCTTGAATTGGAGGCTTAGAGTTTTTCCCAAGTGTCTTCTAGAGACCACTGACTCCACAGCTGCTCAGTCTAAGCTACCTCCATGATCAAGAAAGTCTAGGAAACACCATGTACTGTATCTGACACTTAGAAAGTCACAAAGTGTATTAGCAGATATAAGTTTCTTATAAGTCCTTACGAGTTTCTTGAAAAGTCTTGAAAACAAAATTTTTTTGAAAGATTTTTTCCCCCCGAATGATATTTTTCTTTTTGTATGAGTCTTGTTTTTGATATAAGAAAAGAAAACTTAATTAGCATAAATCTGGGATGGAACTGAAGCTCTAAATAGACAATTCAGAGTGCTATAGTTTATTTAGTGGAAGAATCAATTCCTGCAAGTGGCATAAAAAATATATTTATTCATCTTAAGTATTTCCCAAAGTTACTGGGCCGTGGACTCTCTTCCTTATCAAACATTTATTAATAGCTTTAGAAACCATTAAAACACTTGGGGAATTTCTTGCCTTTTATAAATCAGCATTTTGGAAAATCTTTAATTAGAATTTATTAATTTGTGATAATATAGAGATTTACCAAATGTATGCTTTATTTTATACTTTAAATGAAAATATTATTTCTTATCCTATGAAGAGCAAATAAAATCCCAATAAGATAAAAAGACACTATTAACTATTCATTACAATCTAAATAAGAAACTTCAAAGTAGACACATTTTTTTTTTGAACTATCTTGTATTTTTTATAGGCACACATGCTCTGCTGCTGACTTTTTCAGCTCAAGCCAAAATAAAGCAGAAACAACCTCTTACTGCAGAAAAAAAAAAAAAGACAAATCATGGTAAAAAAGGACAAATTTTAAATTTTCAAGTGACAAGTGCATTTTTTATACATGTGCCAGAAAGCTTGGTTTTAAACTAAATATGCCAAAATTCATTTACTTTAAATGCAATAAGTCCAATTTTTGAATTGTCTAACATGCTAAAAGGAAGACATGAAATTAACTTTTGCAATATTTGTGGGGAAAAAAAGATTTATAGAGAAAATCTAAGTCATGGAGTGACTGTTCAGTGAACACTGTCTTTTCTGCCCTCTTTTCTGACTATTTAGTATCTTAATTAAAGATCTTTACAATTTACCTACAGAAGCATTTACAAAGCCTACATCTCATTGAACCTGACTAACCTTCCTGCATGGCAGTCAGTATGCAGGATTTGGAGATGCTGTGTAGACAGAGGCTTTTTAAACTGCTTCCCTACTAACTGCAATGACATGATGTTTCTTTCCAGTCTTTAAAATCCTGGCTCACATGCCATTCTTTCTGCATCTTTGAATTCTTTGCTACCTCTCTTCCAAGATCAGGGAAAACACACATAAGCTCTTCCAGAAACTTTTACCACTAAGCAAATCTTTCTTTGTAACATTTCTTTCCTTCCCCTTATGCCATAATGGGAGAAGAGGATGAAGACCATACTTAAGGTGCTGCTGGCATGTATTAGCATTCTCTTAGGATCTCCATGTGCCTCACAGCCAAACCTACCAACATCTCCATTTTACAGAGAACAGAAACCCTGGATAGGTCTCTCAATCAGTGGCTGACTTGGCCATGAACTCAAATTTATCTTTCTCTAATCACAATGCTATCTTCTACCCTATCATTTGTCTTGCTGATCAGTTTCTTCAGTCTTCTCTGACTCTTTGTGACCCTATGGACTGTAGCCCACCAGGCTCCTCCGTCCATGCAATTCTCCAGGCAGGAATGCTGGAATGGGTGGCCATTTCCTTCTCTAGGGGATCTTCCTGACTCAGGGATCGAACCTGAGTCTCCTGCATTACAGGCAGACTCTTTACCGTCTGAGCCACCAAGCAAGCCGTATGTCTCAGTGGGTGCAAATTTCTCCTTATTTGTAAGTATACTTTAGTCTCTTCTGAATTATAGTTCTTCAGAGAATCCCAGGGATGGGGGAGCCTGGTGGGCTGCCGTCTATGGGGTCACACAGAGTGGGACACGACTGAAGTGACTTAGCAGCAGCAGCAGCCGAGAATCCTTGAATGAACTTCCCTGTCATTCCAGTGCTCAAGACTCTGTGCTCCCAATGCAGAAGAAATGGATCTGACTCCTGGGGGTCATATCCAGGGAACTAATATGCAGAGTGCATCATGAGAAAGGCTGGGCTGGAAGACGCACAAGCTGGAATATCTCATGGATATTGCCGGGAGAAATATCAATCACCTCAGGTATGCAGATGACACCACCCCTATGGCAGAAAGTGAGGAGGAGCTAAAAAGCCTCTTGATGAAGGTGAAAGAGGAGAGTGAAAAAGTTGGCTTAAAGCTCAAAATTCAGAAAACGAAGATAATGGCATCAGGTCCCATCACTTTGTAGCAAATAGACGGGGAAATAGTGGAAACAGTGACAGACTTTATTTTTGGGCTCCAAAATCACTGCAGATGGTGACTGCAGCCACGAAGTTGAAAGACGCTTACTCCTTGGAAGAAAAGCTATGACCAACCTAGACAGCATGTTAAAAAGCAGAGACATTACTTTGCCAACAAAGGTCCATCTAGTCAAAGCTATGGTTTTTCCAGTAATCATGTATGGATGTGAGAGTTGAACTATGAAGAAAGCTGAATGCCAAAGAATCGATGCTTTTGAACTATGATGTTGGAGAAGACTCTTGAGAGTCCCTTGGACTGCAAGGAGATTCAACCAGGCCATCCTAAGGGAGATCAGTCCTGAATATCCATTGGAAGGACTGATGCTGAAGCTGAAAGTCCAACACTTTGGCCCCCTGATGTGAAGCACTGACTCATTGGAGAAGACCCTGATGCTGGGAAAGATTGAAGGCAGGAGGAGAAGGGGATGACAGAGGATGAGATGGTTGGATGGCATCANCTTTTTTTTTTTTGGTCCTAAAGCTTTTTTGGGAAGAATCTTTACTATATTTTTAAAACTTTATTTCGTTTTGATTAAAGAATAACTACTTCGCAATACGGTGTTGGTTTCAGCCATATCTCAACATGGATCGGCCATAGTACACGCGTGTCCGCTCCCCCTGGAGCCTCCCTGCCGCTCCCCTCCCCATCCGCCCCGCTAGGTGGTCGCAGAGCTCTGGCCTGAGCTCCCTGCATCATACAGCAAATTCCCCCGGCTGTCTGTTTCACACAAGGTGCTGTGTACCTTTCCGAGCTCCTCTCTCAATCCGTCCCGCCCTCTCCTTCTTCTCTTTTTAAAGTCTTGAATTACCGTGGTTGGGTATGAGTTTCTCCCTCACCTGTTCAGGGATCTGCCTTGGATATAAGTGTGCTTTGATATCTCAGTTGATTTACATGCAGATTGTATTTGCATCCTGATCCAAGCCCGCGCCCTTTATCGTCTGCACCCAGGGTACGGTGACACCAACATAATATCTGTCCCCTCGAAGCAGCTTAAGCACTTATGTATTTAAGCAAATAGAGTCCCAGTTTAGAATTTCTCTCTCTTCTCCTTTGCGAGTCTCTTATGCTCCTTTGATCTCCTTCTCCCACCCACACCTTGAGAAGAAAGGAAGGATCTCAGTGGACTCAGCCTTAAGCTGTGCCAGGAAGACTTTGCACACAAAATGCTCTCAAGCTGCAGGATGTTTTATCATCATAAATGTGCTCATTCCCATCATCCCCATGGGGAAAGGGCACATATTATTATTCCATTAAGGAAATGAGGTCTCTCTGAGCCAATAATCCTCTCCTTAGCTCCCTCCTCACATTTTCCTGTTCTCAAACTTTGTCTGCATAAATGGTTCGCCAAACTTGTTCGCCACAACCTTGTGACTAGCAGTAGTCTCTTTCTAAAATAGATGGCTGATGGGAATTTGCCCTTTGGCTCAGGAAACTCAAACAGAGGCTCTTTGTCAACTTGCAGGGGTGGGATGGGAAGGGAGATGGGAGAAGGGTTCAGGGGAGAGGGGGCATATGTACACCTATGGCTGATTCATGCTGAGGTATGACAGAAGATAGCAGCATGCTGTCAAGCAATTATCCTTCAACTAAAAAATAAGTTAATTTAAAAAGATAAAATTGTTCATTTAGTTTTCATTTTATATTGGAGGAGAGTTGACTTACAGTGTGTTAGTTTCAGGTGTTCAGCAAAGCGGTTCAGCCCTACACATACCGATGCCCGACCTTTCTCAGAGTCTTTTCCCACACAGTTTCCCTGTTTTAACTGGAGCGTAGTTGCTTTACACTGTTATCTTAGTTTCTGCTGTAAAGCAAAGCGAATCAGCTGCATGTATTCATACGTCCCCCTTTTTGGGGTTTGCTCCTCATTTAGTCACCGTGGAGCTCCCTGTGCTATGCGGCGTGTCCTGGTTCGCTGCCTATTTCATGCACGGCAGTGTGTGTGTGTGTGTGTGTGTGTGTGTGTGTGTGTGTGTGTGTGCGGGGCGGGGGGCTTCCCGGGGCCCCAGCGTAGAGTATGTATGTGTCGGCCCCAGCCTCTCATTTCATCACGCCCCCCGCCCCCGCCTTAGGGTCCGGACACGTGTCCTCTGCGCCTGAGCCTCTATTTCTGGCCCAAGAGTGAAGGCTCGCTCGCTGCAGAGGCCTGGGTGGAAGCCAGGTGGGTGAGGGTCTAGGCTGAACCCCAGCAGCTCGCCTCGGACTTGCATGTAGTACTATATTTGGGAAAGAAAGACTTAAAGTTGGCCGAAAGGGACAGTTCTACCAAAAGTTTCTCCACCAGCAGAGCACTTGGATTTTTCCTAGAAAACCGCTCACTTCAACAGAAAACAGAGCAACACCAAATAAAACCAGTCAAAGCCACGTTTCTTCCTCATCTACAAGCATTTCCAAGCGACCAGGATGGAGGAGAGAAACGTTCCGGGAGGACGTGACCTTCCCTTCTGTCTGTCGGCCGCTTCAATCGCTCGCGCTAGTTTTTCAGCGCTTCTTTACTCTCCAGCTCCACAAAATAGTTGCTCATATTCCTTTTTTTTTTTTTTCTTCCTTTCTCATGTCTAAGCCCTGAAGTCTTAAAAAGAACCTGGTTCCTTCTGGGGGAGAATGGAATTTAGAAACCATATCTTGGTGCTAGGTGTCTTCACTTCTTCTGCGTTTTTATTGCGATTTCTAGGTTCTCTGAGCAGATGGAGCCAGGAAAAGAAATACATATATTACATTATCATATGTATGTAGTAACTCATGTATATCCCGTCTCTCTTCATCAGCAATTGTTCATTTATATTTCTCTAGTTATTCTGAACTATGAAAATATTTTACTACGAGTTAAACTATTTTTGTCTTTTTAAAAATAAAACTAAGCATAGTGTTTTTTCCCCCCACCCCTGAATTAGACCCTTGGGAAAAAATGTTACATTATTGACTAGTGGAATGAAATCTCTTATTTGGGTTTCTTATTATGAGCTTAAGTTACTGCCTTGCTATTCTCTGATAGCTCACTTGGTAAAGAATTCACCTGCAATGCAGGAGACCCCAGTTCAGTTCCTGGGTCGGGAAGATCACCTGGAGAAGGGAAAGGCTACCCTCTCCAGTATTCTAGCCTAGAGAAGTCCATGGACTGTATGGTCCATGGGGTCATAAAGAGTCAGACACGACTGAACGACTTTCACTCACTCACTCATTTATCAAGTAGGAAGAGCCAAACCTTTCCAGCTAGTAGTAAAAAAAAAAAAAAAAAGAAAGAAAGAAATAAAATCAGTAAAAATTCAACTTCAACTTAAGGTAACAACACTCCCTAATTTTTCAGGTTTTCACAACTACAGATTAAAGTTAGATATTACAGAACCAAGGTTTTGAGGAAAAAGAATTATTGAGGCAACTATATGATATTCCAGTTTCTGGAGGGTAATTTGAAAAATATATCAAGGACTAAGTCTTTAACTCTGTCATTTTTTGTAATAATAAAAACCTTGAAACAAACTAGATGTCAAACAATGCTTATTGCTATAGTGCATCTATGCTCCTGCTGCTGCTAAATCGCCTGTCGTTTCTGACTCTGTGCAACACCATAGATGGCAGCCCACCAGGCTCCCCCGTCCCTGGGACTCTCCAGGCAAGAACACTGGAGAGGGGGGCCATTGCCTTCTCCAATGCATGAAAGTGAAAAGTGAAAGTGAAGTCCCTCAGCTGTGTCCGACTCTTTGTGACTCCATGGACTACAGCCCACCAGGCTCCTCAGACCATGGGACCTTCCAGGCAAGAGTGCTGGAGTGGGGAGTGGGTGCCACTGCCTTCTCCACGCCTCTATGAGGTGGGCTCTCTGTAACCAGTAAAAACACATGGTTTCAAAAAGCATGTATATTCTCAATCTTACAAAAATGTATTTTAAGCTAAATAAACACAAAGTGTACACATATTATTTAAATATTTTGATATATGATTGTGTATAAATATGTGTATGTGTATTAATACACAAGTGTGCATGTATAATTTTATGTAAGTGTACTTATGTGTATGTATATAAACGCACTCTACATAATTTCTATATGCTTATAACTATATCAGATATATGCATATATAAGCAGAATATTAAAAAATAGATGGTGGAATTTGTGGTAATATTTATTTTATTTATATTTTTCACTATAAATGATGAGATTCCTATTATAAAATATTTATTTTAGAAAAATAAATTGTATTTAGTACCCAAGTTCATTCTCTCACTTGATAAAATTATATAGTCATTTTAACCTACAATATAATAGGTACCAGTTCTTGGGTTAGATGGTATCACCAACTCAATGGACATGAGTTTGAGTAAGCTCCGAGAGTTGGTGATGGACAGGGAAGCCTGGCATGCTGCAGTCCATGGGGTCACAAAGACTCAGACACAACCGAGTACTTGGGTCCACTCAGAGTTAATCTAACTAAGCAAATATGAGTTATTTATGAAATTTCCCCTCTGTTTCTGTTTTGCTGAAAGTTGTTTTTTGGTTTTTGTTTTTGGTAAGTGTTGAATTTTATCAAATGCTCTTTTCTGTATTTATTCATATGCTTATATATTTTTCTTTATACTTTAACATGGAAAATAACTCTGATGAATTTCTAAGTCCTTGGATGGTTCTGAGTCTAATAAGGCATGAGTGTGAGTGAATTTTAAGATCTGATGTTCCTGTCTTGAGATTAATTTGAATCTATCATTCCCTGTTGATTGCATGTGATGTTCTAATACTTTATAATAAACTCAAGGAAGAGGCTGTATTTTGATGTGTTAGATGACGCTTGAATTGGAGGCTTAGAGTTTTTCCCAAGTGTCTTCTAGAGACCACTGACTCCACAGCTGCTCAGTCTAAGCTACCTCCATGATCAAGAAAGTCTAGGAAACACCATGTACTGTATCTGACACTTAGAAAGTCACAAAGTGTATTAGCAGATTTAAGTTTCTTATAAGTCCTTACGAGTTTCTTGAAAAGTCTTGAAAACAAAATTTTTTTGAAAGATTTTTTNCGTCTGAGCCACCAAGCAAGCCGTATGTCTCAGTGGGTGCAAATTTCTCCTTATTTGTAAGTATACTTTAGTCTCTTCTGAATTATAGTTCTTCAGAGAATCCCAGGGATGGGGGAGCCTGGTGGGCTGCCGTCTATGGGGTCACACAGAGTGGGACACGACTGAAGTGACTTAGCAGCAGCAGCAGCCGAGAATCCTTGAATGAACTTCCCTGTCATTCCAGTGCTCAAGACTCTGTGCTCCCAATGCAGAAGAAATGGATCTGACTCCTGGGGGTCATATCCAGGGAACTAATATGCAGAGTGCATCATGAGAAAGGCTGGGCTGGAAGACGCACAAGCTGGAATATCTCATGGATATTGCCGGGAGAAATATCAATCACCTCAGGTATGCAGATGACACCACCCCTATGGCAGAAAGTGAGGAGGAGCTAAAAAGCCTCTTGATGAAGGTGAAAGAGGAGAGTGAAAAAGTTGGCTTAAAGCTCAACATTCAGAAAACGAAGATAATGGCATCCGGTCCCATCACTTTGTAGCAAATAGACGGGGAAATAGTGGAAACAGTGACAGACTTTATTTTTGGGCTCCAAAATCACTGCAGATGGTGACTGCAGCCACGAAGTTGAAAGACGCTTACTCCTTGGAAGAAAAGCTATGACCAACCTAGACAGCATGTTAAAAAGCAGAGACATTACTTTGCCAACAAAGGTCCATCTAGTCAAAGCTATGGTTTTTCCAGTAATCATGTATGGATGTGAGAGTTGAACTATGAAGAAAGCTGAATGCCAAAGAATCGATGCTTTTGAACTATGATGTTGGAGAAGACTCTTGAGAGTCCCTTGGACTGCAAGGAGATTCAACCAGGCCATCCTAAGGGAGATCAGTCCTGAATATCCATTGGAAGGACTGATGCTGAAGCTGAAAGTCCAACACTTTGGCCCCCTGATGTGAAGCACTGACTCATTGGAGAAGACCCTGATGCTGGGAAAGATTGAAGGCAGGAGGAGAAGGGGATGACAGAGGATGAGATGATTGGATGGCATGACTGATTCAATAGACATGAGTTCTGAGTAAACTCCGGGAGCTGGTGATGGACAGGGAAGCCTGCGTGCTGCAGTCCATGGGGATGCGAAGATGCGAGTGAGCAACTGAACTGAACAGGGAACTAAGGTCTCAAATGCTGTGCAGCCAAGCGGGGGAAAAACCTTGAAATATTCTGTTGTCTTTACAGAGGAGGGAAACGAGGTCCTCTGGGATACAAGGGCTGTCTCTCCGTTTCTGAAAGCTCCCTCCCTCCAGTACTCCGTGGAATCAGTTCCGCTGGAGCCTGATTAGGCATGGACAGAAGGCCTCCCGATGGGCACCTGAAACGCGTTTGATTTCCACTTGTGAGCCTTGTGCTGTCCTTTGAAGAAATGCTTTGCTATTGCTGGAAGCATTGCTAGCACAGGACAAAGAGGCTGAGTCCTACTGTGCAGAGTTACTTATTGTTTCCGAAAATTAAACCCAACGTAAAGCAGGATGCTTAACATAGAAATGGGACCAAAACTGTTTAAAATGACAAATGATAAGAGACTATAGTGCATCTGAGATGAGTTAATGAATGCATATATTAACCTAACATTCTGTAATAACAGTGTAGAGATAACAACAACAAAAAAAAGCAAAACTCACACTCTTTGTTTCCTGAACTCCCACAGTCAGCAAGTTTATGCATTTTCCTAATTGTGTATTTTAATCTTTCTGAGCCTGCAAAATATTATGATAAATTTAGATGTTTGCTCATCTTTTGCTAGAAGAGCCTGAACGTTTCTCACAGTTCACAAACCAAGGATGGAGAGCAATACTTGATTGAACTGCTTCTTTTTTTTCGGAAGGGAATAGAAAGCGTTCTGTTTTGTAACAAATAGATGGATGATAATGGGAACCTCAGTGAGACACTGTTTCAAAATCTGTTTTATCTCTGTGACTGGGGTTTGTTTGTGTCCCAATCAGCTGATTTGATTAGCACTAGATGCCACGGCAAGAACCAGGCTTGCCTAAGAATTAAGTTGGGAACTATTACATATCACTTGGCCTAGACAAAGACAGGGAGACTGACCTAAAACAAATTGTTGTCTCCTTCTTTAAAACCCAAAGAAATAAAATTTCTCCATTCATTCGAAGGGTCAGCGCATCAAAGTCCAGATTGTATTGAAAAAGTCATATGTTTATGTTCTCTGTAGTATAGAGAATATTGCAAGTTAATATTTTTTTTAGCAGAAAGTAGCAAACACTGAGCTTATTGATTCAGTCTAAGTTCTTTTTGAATTGCCTTGGATGTATTCCTTATTTAATCGTCATGTCAATCATATGAATAAGTAAAGCTGTAATTAAGATCTTTGAATGGGGAAAACCAAGCCCTGGCGGGTTAAAAGGACTTTACCCGAGTTGCCTGCCTATTGTGACAAAGAGTCTGAGATTAGAAACCAGTCAGCCTGGTATTAGATCCCACACATTTAGGAATTAAGTTATATTTGTTATTTCTAACACTGCTGTTGTTCTCGTCTGGCTAAATCCAGTTCCCTGGAAGATCTTGTCCTCTTACAGAAGTGTCTCTGTGTTAAGCAAGAGCTTCTCCTTCCTCAACAGGATTTCTTGCTGTTGCTCAGCTGCTAAGTCACGTCGCCTCTTTGAGACCCCGTGGACTGCAGCACGCCAAGCCCCTCTGTCCTTCACTATCTCCTGGAGTTTGCTCAAATTCATGCCAATTGAATCAATAATGCTAGGGGAAAAAGGGCTACGGGAATACTTTTATCTGAGGAACTTCTTTTTCCTCTAAACCTCGGTGGAACGTCCCTGTAAGCATAAGAAGAAACGGCAGGATGAGAATGGCTTGCTGTCAGAAAGCTCCCTTTCTTGGGGTCAGATCTTACAATTTAAGTAGGGCTTCCCAGGAGTCACTAGTGATAAGGAACCTGCCTGCAGTGAGGGAGGCACAAGAGATACGGACTGGATTCCCGGGTCAGGAAGATCCCGCGGAGGAGGGATGGCAACCCACTCCAGTCTTCTTGCCTGGAGAACCCCATGGACAGAGGAGCCTGGTGGGCTGCAGTCCAGGGGGTCACAAAGAGTCAAAAAGGACCGTGCATAGCCAGTACCAGAGCCCCTGTAGCAGCAGACAAATATGAAATATATTTGAAACCCATTTTCCCTGGGAGAAGCTTAAATGATTCAGATGATACATAATTAGTATCAGAATTATTTTTTCACACAAAAATTTGCTGGTGGTGAAGTTGGGTCATTTTCTAGAAGTTAAGACAAACACACTAAAAATAAATAAAATCCATGACTTCTTTGTTTTTCTGTGTATCAAAGATTTTATTTTAGTGTCTATTTCTAGTACCTATATATTTTAATATTTGTTTTAGAAACATATAGTATCAAATATTTCTATATAGATTATATGTATCAGACAGATGGATATAGCCATGTTACAAAATTTTAGCCAAAGGAACTCTGAGAAATTTTGATCATGCTTTCTACTTTCCAATAAATACATTGTAGACAAAAGCAATAAATGGATATTATTACTTGCTTAGATTATTTTTATCATGCTCTTTTGGACTGACTTATCACTTATTGGCTGTAGATGTTCAAAAACTGTTAAGAAATTTTCAAATAGAGCCTCACTGAAGCCCTCTTGTACTCTCTCTGCTGCTCCTGCTAAGTAACTTCAGTCGTGTCTGACTCTGTGCGACCCCATTGACAGCAGGCCACCAGGCTCCGCCATCCCTGGGATTCTCCAGGCAAGAACACTGGAGTGGGTTGCCATTTCCTTCTCCAATGCATGAGAGTGAAAAGCGAAAGTGAAGTCGTTCAGTTGTGCCCGACTCTTAGCGACCCCATGGACTACAGCCCACCAGGCTCCTCCATCCATGGGATTTTCGAGGCAAGAGTACTGGAGTGGGGTGCCATTGCCTTCTCCGTGTACTCTCTCTAATGTTCCTTAAAAACCCGAACCTCCCGATATTTAAACCAGAGAGATGCAGAATTTTCGAAACTAAATATGCACCTGAAGAACTAGACTCTTTACCCGACAATTTCACTCCATCCTTTCGGTCATCCACAGACCTCCTTTCTAACTGCCTGCATGGGGGCTATAATTCCAGCCTCTTCTCTCCCCTCCAGTGTTAATCCTAATCCTAAGCAATGCTTAACAGCTATGCTAATCACCCTGGAAAGATGGTTCTTGGCGTTCTCTCCAGTTAAATCACTGCTGTGTCCAAAGTAAGACAAATCCTTACCCAATTCTCGGTGGTTTTTAGTTAATTGACTTCTAATGAGGTGTCTGGTTCCCGCAGCTCCATGAGGCTGAAAATGGTTTTGTTGTTGGTGGTGGTGGTTTAGGTCAATCTTGTGAAGTCAATATGAAGTCACGTGGGCCTTAGGAAGTATCACTATGAACACAGCTAGTAGTGGTGATGGAATTCCAGTTGAGCTGTTTCAAATCCTAAAAGATGATGCTGTGAAAGTGCTGCATTCAATATGCCAGCACATTTGGAAAACTCAGCAGTGGCCACAGGACTGGAAAATGTCAGTTTTCATTCCAGTCCCAAAGAAAGGCAATGCCAAAGAATGCTCAAACTACCACACAATTGAACTCATCTCACACATTAGCAAAATATTTCTCAAAATTCTCTAGGCCAGGCTTCAACAGTGTGTGAACCATGAACTTCCAGATGTTCAAGCTGGATTTAGAAAAGGCAGGGGAACCAGAGATCAAATGGCCAACATCTGTTGGATTATTGAGAAAGCAAGAGAGTTACAGAAAAAAAGTCTATTTCTGCTTTATTGACTATGCCATAGCCTTCAACTGTGTGGATCACAACAAACTGTGGAAAATTCTTAAAGAGATGGGAACACCAGATCACCTGACCTGCCTCCTGAGAAATCTGTATGCAGGTCAAGAAGCAACAGTTAGAACTGGACATGGAACAACAGACTGGTTCCAAATCGGAAAAGGAATATATCAAGGCTGTATATTGTCACGTTGCTTATTTAACTTCATTGCAGAGTACATCATGAGAAATGCTGGGCTAGATGAAGCACAAGCTGGAATCAAGATTTCTGGGAAAAATAAAAATAACCTCAGATATGCAGATGACACCACTCTTATGGCCGAAAGCAAAGAAGAACTAAAGAGCCTCTTGACGAAAATGAAAGAGGAGAGTGAAAAAGTTGGCTTAAAACTCAACATTCCGAAAACTAAGATCATGGCATCTGGTCCCTTCACTTCATGGCAAATAGATGGGGAAACAATGGAAACAGTGAGAATTTTTATTTTCTTGGGCTCCAAAATCACTGCAGATGTTGACTGCAGCCACAAAATTAAAAGACGCTTGCTCCTTGGAGGAAAAGTTATGACCAAACTAGACAGCATACTAGAAAACAGAGACATTACTTTGCCACAAAAGTCTGTTTAGTTAAAGCTATGGTTTTTCCAGTAATCATGTATGGATGTGAGAGTTGGACTATAAAGGAAGCAAGCTTAGCACCAAAGAATTGATGCTTTTGAGCTGTGGTGTTGGAGAAGACTCTTGAGAGTCTCTTGGACTGCAAGGAGATCCAACCAGTCCATCCTAAAGGAAATAAGTCCTGAATATTCATTGGAAGGACAGACGCTGAAGCTGAAACTCCAATAGTTTGGCCACCTGATGTGAAGAACTGACTCATTGGAAAAGACCCTTATGCTGGGAATGATTGAAGGCAGGAGGAGAATGGGATGACAGAGGATGAGATGGTTGGATGGCATCACCGACTCAATGGACATGAGTTTTGAGTAAACTCCGGGAGTTGGTGATGGACAGGGAGGCCTAGTGTGCTGCAGTCCATGGGGTCACAAAAAGTTGGACATGACTGAACTATTAAACTGAACTGAATCTTGCACTGAGTTTGAACATTTTTACACAGCTCATTCAGTGCATGAGATCCAATGCGTACCACAAAGAAATGTTATTTAAAAAGGAGAGTAGAACCAGCGATGTCATAGGCTTCTTCTTAATTGATGGGTACAGATAAGTAAAAATAATAAACATTAACATGTGTATATACTGAGCTAAGCACCTTATTTTCCCCACCTCTACCATGGGATTCTTTGGGTCACGATTGTCATATTTTTTATGATCGCTTCTTCCCCGTGGAGTCTTAGGAGGGTGGATCCACATCAGTGAAAAGGCCACCCACACAAACATTCTCTCCCCTCACCCCTAGCTTCTTCTCCCACCCTCCTTTACTCATCCTCGTTTTCAGTTACTCTTATCTCAAAGGGGCAAAGTGTTCTGAGAGTCCTAACTCATCCCATTTCTGTTTGCCACCAAATAAATGGTTCCCTGGTGGCTCAGACAGTAAAGAATCTGCCTGCAGTACAGGAGATCTGGGTTAAGATCCTCTGGAGAAGGAAATGGCAACCCACTCCAGTATTCTTGCCTGGGAAATCCCACAGACAGAGGAGCCTGGTGGGCTACAGTTCATGGGGTCTCAAAGAGTCAGATCCAACTGAGCACGCATAAAATCAGTCAGACTTTGCCTAGATATTTGCTCCATTTCGTCCTTAATGCCGTGAATTTGTTAAGCCTGTCTCTCTCACAAAAATGCATTCGTCTTTTCTGTAAATTGAGATCCATGTTAGTTAAAGGGAATTTGACAGGCTTAATACAGAACACCCCTTTTCCAAAAAGGGGTGCTCCTCAAGTTCTGGGGAAATTGAGAAAATATTGCACAAAAGTAAGCTGGTAGAGTTCAAATTATCACCTGGATTAAGGATAAAACTTAAGGAAGGGGATGGGGCTTAGTGTCTGAGCCAGATAGACGTATTTAGTGACTCTCTGAATGGAATGTACAAGCACCCTGTGTCCATGCCAGACTGGATGTGCAAGGCAAAGACCACCAAGGTCAGACTGAGGGAGGGAGGAGGAAAAAAGAGAAAAAGAGCTGATGTCAGCAGGACTGAATTATGCTCCTCGGAGCTGCTGATCTGATACACAACTTCGTCTCTTCAGGTGGAAGTGATTAAAGGTTAGAAAGGATCACACATTATTGGGGGGAGCTTCTGAGGCTGCAAAGAATGATTGCTCCAGGTTTCTGAGGTCGTAACCCATTGTTGTTTCCACATTAAGCCCATCAGGGAAGAACCAGCACCTTGATTTTTGAGGACAGTCTTGTCTTCAATTTCATGGGCCCCTCCAATACCAGCTGCACCCACACTGGGTCTCCTCAGATCTACAAGTGANCGCCTAAGAATTAAGTTGGGAACTATTACATATCACTTGGCCTAGACAAAGACAGGGAGACTGACCTAAAACAAATTGTTGTCTCCTTCTTTAAAACCCAAAGAAATAAAATTTCTCCATTCATTCGAAGGGTCAGCGCATCAAAGTCCAGATTGTATTGAAAAAGTCATATGTTTATGTTCTCTGTAGTATAGAGAATATTGCAAGTTAATATTTTTTTTAGCAGAAAGTAGCAAACACTGAGCTTATTGATTCAGTCTAAGTTCTTTTTGAATTGCCTTGGATGTATTCCTTATTTAATCGTCATGTCAATCATATGAATAAGTAAAGCTGTAATTAAGATCTTTGAATGGGGAAAACCAAGCCCTGGCGGGTTAAAAGGACTTTACCCGAGTTGCCTGCCTATTGTGACAAAGAGTCTGAGATTAGAAACCAGTCAGCCTGGTATTAGATCCCACACATTTAGGAATTAAGTTATATTTGTTATTTCTAACACTGCTGTTGTTCTCGTCTGGCTAAATCCAGTTCCCTGGAAGATCTTGTCCTCTTACAGAAGTGTCTCTGTGTTAAGCAAGAGCTTCTCCTTCCTCAACAGGATTTCTTGCTGTTGCTCAGCTGCTAAGTCACGTCGCCTCTTTGAGACCCCGTGGACTGCAGCACGCCAAGCCCCTCTGTCCTTCACTATCTCCTGGAGTTTGCTCAAATTCATGCCAATTGAATCAATAATGCTTGGGGAAAAAGGGCTACGGGAATACTTTTATCTGAGGAACTTCTTTTTCCTCTAAACCTCGGTGGAACGTCCCTGTAAGCATAAAAAGAAACGGCAAGATGAGAATGGCTTGCTGTCAGAAAGCTCCCTTTCTTGGGGTCAGATCTTACAATTTAAGTAGGGCTTCCCAGGAGTCACTAGTGATAAGGAACCTGCCTGCAGTGAGGGAGGCACAAGAGATACGGACTGGATTCCCGGGTCAGGAAGATCCCGCGGAGGAGGGATGGCAACCCACTCCAGTCTTCTTGCCTGGAGAACCCCATGGACAGAGGAGCCTGGTGGGCTGCAGTCCAGGGGGTCACAAAGAGTCAAAAAGGAGCGTGCATAGCCAGTATCAGAGCCCCTGTAGCAGCAGACAAATATGAAATATATTTGAAACCCATTTTCCCTGGGAGAAGCTTAAATGATTCAGATGATACATAATTAGTATCAGAATTATTTTTTCACACAAAAATTTGCTGGTGGTGAAGTTGGGTCATTTTCTAGAAGTTAAGACAAACACACTAAAAATAAATAAAATCCATGACTTCTTTGTTTTTCTGTGTATCAAAGATTTTATTTTAGTGTCTATTTCTAGTACCTATATATTTTAATATTTGTTTTAGAAACATATAGTATCAAATATTTCTATATAGATTATATGTATCAGACAGATGGATATAGCCATGTTACAAAATTTTAGCCAAAGGAACTCTGAGAAATTTTGATCATGCTTTCTACTTTCCAATAAATACATTGTAGACAAAAGCAATAAATGGATATTATTACTTGCTTAGATTATTTTTATCATGCTCTTTTGGACTGACTTATCACTTATTGGCTGTAGATGTTCAAAAACTGTTAAGAAATTTTCAAATAGAGCCTCACTGAAGCCCTCTTGTACTCTCTCTGCTGCTGCTGCTAAGTAACTTCAGTCGTGTCTGACTCTGTGCGACCCCATTGACAGCAGGCCACCAGGCTCCGCCATCCCTGGGATTCTCCAGGCAAGAACACTGGAGTGGGTTGCCATTTCCTTCTCCAATGCATGAGAGTGAAAAGCGAAAGTGAAGTCGTTCAGTTGTGCCCGACTCTTAGCGACCCCATGGACTACAGCCCACCAGGCTCCTCCATCCATGGGATTTTCGAGGCAAGAGTACTGGAGTGGGGTGCCATTGCCTTCTCCGTGTACTCTCTCTAATGTTCCTTAAAAACCCGAACCTCCCGATATTTAAACCAGAGAGATGCAGAATTTTCGAAACTAAATATGCACCTGAAGAACTAGACTCTTTACCCGACAATTTCACTCCATCCTTTCGGTCATCCACAGACCTCCTTTCTAACTGCCTGCATGGGGGCTATAATTCCAGCCTCTTCTCTCCCCTCCAGTGTTAATCCTAATCCTAAGCAATGCTTAACAGCTATGCTAATCACCCTGGAAAGATGGTTCTTGGCGTTCTCTCCAGTTAAATCACTGCTGTGTCCAAAGTAAGACAAATCCTTACCCAATTCTCGGTGGTTTTTAGTTAATTGACTTCTAATGAGGTGTCTGGTTCCCGCAGCTCCATGAGGCTGAAAATGGTTTTGTTGTTGGTGGTGGTGGTTTAGGTCAATCTTGTGAAGTCAATATGAAGTCACGTGGGCCTTAGGAAGTATCACTATGAACACAGCTAGTAGTGGTGATGGAATTCCAGTTGAGCTGTTTCAAATCCTAAAAGATGATGCTGTGAAAGTGCTGCATTCAATATGCCAGCACATTTGGAAAACTCAGCAGTGGCCACAGGACTGGAAAATGTCAGTTTTCATTCCAGTCCCAAAGAAAGGCAATGCCAAAGAATGCTCAAACTACCACACAATTGAACTCATCTCACACATTAGCAAAATATTTCTCAAAATTCTCTAGGCCAGGCTTCAACAGTGTGTGAACCATGAACTTCCAGATGTTCAAGCTGGATTTAGAAAAGGCAGGGGAACCAGAGATCAAATGGCCAACATCTGTTGGATTATTGAGAAAGCAAGAGAGTTACAGAAAAAAAGTCTATTTCTGCTTTATTGACTATGCCATAGCCTTCAACTGTGTGGATCACAACAAACTGTGGAAAATTCTTAAAGAGATGGGAACACCAGATCACCTGACCTGCCTCCTGAGAAATCTGTATGCAGGTCAAGAAGCAACAGTTAGAACTGGACATGGAACAACAGACTGGTTCCAAATCGGAAAAGGAATATATCAAGGCTGTATATTGTCACGTTGCTTATTTAACTTCATTGCAGAGTACATCATGAGAAATGCTGGGCTAGATGAAGCACAAGCTGGAATCAAGATTTCTGGGAAAAATAAAAATAACCTCAGATATGCAGATGACACCACTCTTATGGCCGAAAGCAAAGAAGAACTAAAGAGCCTCTTGACGAAAATGAAAGAGGAGAGTGAAAAAGTTGGCTTAAAACTCAACATTCCGAAAACTAAGATCATGGCATCTGGTCCCTTCACTTCATGGCAAATAGATGGGGAAACAATGGAAACAGTGAGAAATTTTATTTTCTTGGGCTCCAAAATCACTGCAGATGTTGACTGCAGCCACAAAATTAAAAGACGCTTGCTCCTTGGAGGAAAAGTTATGACCAAACTAGACAGCATACTAGAAAACAGAGACATTACTTTGCCACAAAAGTCTGTTTAGTTAAAGCTATGGTTTTTCCAGTAATCATGTATGGATGTGAGAGTTGGACTATAAAGGAAGCAAGCTTAGCACCAAAGAATTGATGCTTTTGAGCTGTGGTGTTGGAGAAGACTCTTGAGAGTCTCTTGGACTGCAAGGAGATCCAACCAGTCCATCCTAAAGGAAATAAGTCCTGAATATTCATTGGAAGGACAGACGCTGAAGCTGAAACTCCAATAGTTTGGCCACCTGATGTGAAGAACTGACTCATTGGAAAAGACCCTTATGCTGGGAATGATTGAAGGCAGGAGGAGAATGGGATGACAGAGGATGAGATGGTTGGATGGCATCACCGACTCAATGGACATGAGTTTTGAGTAAACTCCGGGAGTTGGTGATGGACAGGGAGGCCTAGTGTGCTGCAGTCCATGGGGTCACAAAAAGTTGGACATGACTGAACTATTAAACTGAACTGAATCTTGCACTGAGTTTGAACATTTTTACACAGCTCATTCAGTGCATGAGATCCAATGCGTACCACAAAGAAATGTTATTTAAAAAGGAGAGTAGAACCAGCGATGTCATAGGCTTCTTCTTAATTGATGGGTACAGATAAGTAAAAATAATAAACATTAACATGTGTATATACTGAGCTAAGCACCTTATTTTCCCCACCTCTACCATGGGATTCTTTGGGTCACGATTGTCACATTTTTTATGATCGCTTCTTCCCCGTGGAGTCTTAGGAGGGTGGATCCACATCAGTGAAAAGGCCACCCACACAAACATTCTCTCCCCTCACCCCTAGCTTCTTCTCCCACCCTCCTTTACTCATCCTCGTTTTCAGTTACTCTTATCTCAAAGGGGCAAAGTGTTCTGAGAGTCCTAACTCATCCCATTTCTGTTTGCCACCAAATAAATGGTTCCCTGGTGGCTCAGACAGTAAAGAATCTGCCTGCAGTACAGGAGATCTGGGTTAAGATCCTCTGGAGAAGGAAATGGCAACCCACTCCAGTATTCTTGCCTGGGAAATCCCACAGACAGAGGAGCCTGGTGGGCTACAGTTCATGGGGTCTCAAAGAGTCAGATCCAACTGAGCACGCATAAAATCAGTCAGACTTTGCCTAGATATTTGCTCCATTTCGTCCTTAATGCCGTGAATTTGTTAAGCCTGTCTCTCTCACAAAAATGCATTCGTCTTTTCTGTAAATTGAGATCCATGTTAGTTAAAGGGAATTTGACAGGCTTAATACAGAACACCCCTTTTCCAAAAAGGGGTGCTCCTCAAGTTCTGGGGAAATTGAGAAAATATTGCACAAAAGTAAGCTGGTAGAGTTCAAATTATCACCTGGATTAAGGATAAAACTTAAGGAAGGGGATGGGGCTTAGTGTCTGAGCCAGATAGACGTATTTAGTGACTCTCTGAATGGAATGTACAAGCACCCTGTGTCCATGCCAGACTGGATGTGCAAGGCAAAGACCACCAAGGTCAGACTGAGGGAGGGAGGAGGAAAAAAGAGAAAAAGAGCTGATGTCAGCAGGACTGAATTATGCTCCTCGGAGCTGCTGATCTGATACACAACTTCGTCTCTTCAGGTGGAAGTGATTAAAGGTTAGAAAGGATCACACATTATTGGGGGGAGCTTCTGAGGCTGCAAAGAATGATTGCTCCAGGTTTCTGAGGTCGTAACCCATTGTTGTTTCCACATTAAGCCCATCAGGGAAGAACCAGCACCTTGATTTTTGAGGACAGTCTTGTCTTCAATTTCATGGGCCCCTCCAATACCAGCTGCACCCACACTGGGTCTCCTCAGATCTACAAGTGAGCAGTTCATGTGGTCCTCTCAGGATGCTCTGATATGGGTCAGAACAAAATGCTAAATAAAATAAAAGCTGGAAATTCAGGCCCCCTTCTATTTCTCCTTTCAAACTGTGTCCAACCATATGACCCAAAGTAACATATCAGAACACTGCAAAAAGATTAAGTGACAATCTTATGACTCAGTAATAACATATCTCCAAACTAGAGATTCTGGGAGGGAACTGATTCAGAGTGTACCTCTTGTAAGTTCAAGTTTGTGTCTTATGTACAGTATAGTAGCATCCAAAAGAATTAACCCTGCACCGAGTTCTCTTCCCTTTGCAAACCAAAGATCCAACAAAAATGTCACATATTCTAAAACATCCAATTTAACTTCTTATTCCACTTCAACTTGAAGTGCACTTGATACCAGTCTAGAGTTACTATTCATTCAGCAGCTGTAGCCTGGGGTGTTTTGCTCAGGAATGCCAGTAGCTTCTTTGGGATTCTGGAAATGAAATTCTTTCAACATGAAGATTCCAATGCCATGACCTTTCTTGAAAGACTCTAATAGAAATAACCCTATATCCTTATCACCAACAAATTTAGAAAACAAGATTGTCCTCAGCTACTAGAGATTAATCCCAGGAAATATTATGGTTTCAGAACCAAGCATTGCAAAGAGATTGGAGAAGACACCCAGTTTTGTCTGAGGAAACAAAGAACATCTTGGATTTATCGTCACTGGAATGGCTCTCAGTTCAGAACACTTGTCTACAGCCTGTGATGTGCAAACTTGCTCAGCTTAGAGTAAGCTCCTTGCGATACAGATGGTTATTTTTGGCATGACTTACCTGCTACACCCGGGAGGAAAAACTCACTCTTTAGTCTCTTAGACATCACTGCTTTCTTGCCAATTAAAACTTTGCTTTCACCTCTTTTTGCATCTTTTCTTCTTTCGTATCCATGTATCCACAGCCTGCTAATTTGCATTTATCCCTTGAGGTTCCTGGTCCCACAGCTCTGGGTGTGCCTCTACCTCTACAGTCTTCCGACTGTAGCCCTGAGTTTTTGACTCTGTTTCAAAGTGGTCTTTCCACTGTTTCCTGTTTTTGAGTTGCTTGGATGCAAGGTTCCTTGGGCTTCCCAGCCGGCACTAGTAGTAAAGAATCCTCTTGCCAGTGCAGGAACACCGGAGAGATGCAGGTTCCATCCCTGGTTCGGGAAGAGCCCCTGGAGTTTGGAAATGGCAACTCATTCCAGTATTCTTGCCTGGGAAATTCCAAGGACGGAGGAGCCTAGTGGGGTATAGACCACAAGGAGTCGGACATGACTTAGTGACTCAATTTCTGCTTTTAAAATTTTTCCCTAATTCAGTCCCCACTTAAGGACCTGTATTGGGAGGTTAATTTTGGAGCCAGTGGAAAAGAGACAGGATTGATGGACGGAGGAGCCTAGTGGGGTATAGACCACAAGGAGTCGGACATGACTTAGTGACTCATTTTCTGCTTTTAAAATTTTTCCCTAATTCAGTCCCCACTTAAGGACCTGTATTGGGAGGTAATTTTGGAGCCAGTGGAAAAGAGACAGGATTGCAAGGCTGATTTCTCTCTCTGTTTTGGCTGATTCAGAACTTAGACCTAGCATCTATAAAGGTGTAAGTGTTGCTACTGCACTCAGAACTCAGTGTGGCACAAAAATTATGGTTCAACCGCCTAATATTATGGGCTTCCCTGATGGCACATAATGCCTACACATGGAGGAGATGCAAGAGACGCAGGTTCGATCCCTGGGTCAGGAAGATCCCCTGGAGGAGGGCATGGCAACCCACTCCAGGATTCTTGCCTGGGAAACTGCGTGGACAGAGGAGCCTGGTGGGCTACAATCCATGGGGTCGTGAAGCGTCAGACACGGCCTTGGGACTGAGCCCTCCCAATGGCTCAAAGCACTTGTACGCGGTGCGGTGGTTCCCCTGTGGCCGAGTTTTGCTGAGGACAAGCCGCACCCCGAGGCGTGGAGCTTGCTGCGGAGGCCTCCTGCACCTGCTAAGGGCGTCCTGATGACTCAGCTGAGGCCCACACAGAACCTGCATCTCTGCTCGGAGACCACCTGTGTGGCCAGCATCTGGCGAGCTCACCGATGAGGAGGCAGTGACTTACTGACACCATCCACGTGGCTTGCAGGCCCTGCCTGGGGTCTGAGTGGCCTGGCTGTCCTCAGAAACCCTCTTGGTCTGTGGCACAAGGCCAGGGCCACAGCTGGAGACTGTTCCCATTTGGCAGGTAGAGCCTGGGCACCATCCCTTTGAGGCCATCTGTGCCTGCATCCCTGTTTCTATGGAAACCGTTACTTCATGCGGACAGCGCCACCACAGGAGGCACCACATACTTAGCGTCGCAGATTAGAAAGCTTACAGCCTTGCCAGGGCAGCTATGAGCCGAAGGCTCGAGGGCACAGATCTGCTGCGGTTAACCTGCATGCCCAGTCACTCAGTCATGTCCCACTCTTTGCAGCCCCATGGACGGAAGCACGCCAGGCCCCTGCATCCACGGGATTTCCCAGGCAAGAACACTGGACTGTGTTGCCATCTCCTCCTGCAGGAGATCCTCCTGACTCAGGGATCGAACTTGTGTCTCTTGCATTGGCCAGCAGCTTCTTTACCTCTAGCACTACCTGGGAAGCCCTGGGCTACTATGAGTGAGTGAAGTTGCTCAGTCGTGTCTGCCTCTTCGTGACCCATGGATGTAGCCCACCAGGCTCCTCAGTCCGTGGGATTTTCCAGGCGAGAATGCTGGAGTGGGTTGCCATTTCCTTCTCCAGGAGACCTTCCCAACCCAGGGACTGAACACAGGTCTCCCGCATTGCAGGCAGATGCTTTACCATCTGAGCCACCAGGGGTTAATATAAGCCTTTACAAAACACCCAGTTAAGAAAGTTCTTCCCACACTCTAAGCCCACAGCCCCAAACCGTGTTTCTTAGCCACATCAGATATCTTTTAGTGGAAACATTCAGCGTGTGTAATTATCTCTGTCTCTCTTTTTCTTCTCATTAACCCTGCTTCAGTTTTTGAGGAAGCCGGGGACTCGCACTCCATTCTGCGTGAGTTCCCTGGTCTGAGGGAGCTATTGGAAGTCCCCATGTACAGTGTGCAGATGTTCGATGGAAACCTCAGACCTTTGCACCACAGTCGAGTCACCTTGCCTCCTTTGAGAACAAAGAGAACCAAGACAGACCAAGACAACTGCCATGTGATATGGCTTTCACGTGGCATCTTAAAGATACAAATGAACCTACATACGGAACAGAAACAGACTCACAGACATAGAAAGCAAGCATGATTACCAAAGGGGAAATGTGTGTGGGGAGGGGTAAGCTAGGAGGCCAGGCAGGACAGACAGACACTACAGCATATAAAGCAGATAAGCGTCAAGGACCTGCAGTGCCACACAGGGAGTCCTACCAGGCGTTTCACAATAACCTATAAGGGGAAAGAATCTGAAAACGTAGATATGTATGTCGGCATTATTGAATCACGTTGCTGTACACCCGAAACGCAACACTGCAAAGCAACTATGAAAAATGAAAGCGAAAGTTGCTCGTGTCCGACTCTTTGCGACCCCGTGGGCTATACAGTCCCCAAATTCTCCGGGCCAGAATACTAGAGTGGGTAGCCTTTCCCTTCTCCAGGGCATCTTCCCAACCCAGGGACCGAACCCAGGTCCCCTGCATTGCAGGCGGATTCTTTACCAGATGAGCCAACTATACCTCAATAAAAATTATAATTTAAAAAAAACAACCTATGTCTCCATCTCCACTGTTTCCCTGCAAATAGGTCTGTAGCACCTTCTTTCTAGATTTATATGCATATGTTAATATACAGTATTTGTCTTTCTCTTTCTGACTTCACTCTGTATAATAGGCTCTGTGTTCATCCACCTCATTAGGACTGAGTCAAGTGTGTTCTTTTTTATAGTTGAATTATATATATGTACTCAAAGTTTCTGTATCCATTCATCTGTCAATTGGCATCTAGGTTGCTTCCAAGTCCTGCTTACTGTAAAAAGTGCTGCAGTGACCTGGGAGAAGGAGAGGGTGGGTCAAACTAGGGAATAGCATGGACAAATATATATTACCGTACATGAAATAGACAGCAGGTGGGAATTGGCTGTTTGATGCAGGGAGCTCAGCCCAGTGCCCTGTGACAACCGAGAGGGTGGGGTGGGGAGGGGGGATGGGAGAGGGTTCAGAAGGGAGGGGCATGTGTATGCCTATGGCTGATTCATGTTGATGTATGGCAGAGACCAACCAACACAATATTGTAAAGCCATTGTCCTCCAACTGAAAATAGAAAAACCAAGAGAGTAGGGAGGGAAATTTTTCAAGAATGTGTTTTTGTGAAACAGTGCATCCATCCATCTTATTCTGTTCCTCCCTAGTCCTGAGAGATTGGCCTACCTCATCTCAAACCTCCCAAAGGCCTGTTTGGAGAGCGTGCACTGTGATTCCAGGGGCTGATCAGGAGAGCACACTGGGGCCTGCCCTGTACCTGGGAAACCTACATAGTGAGGCGTCTGTAGCCCGTGTGCTGAGAGAGATGAGGCTTCCCAGGTGGCTTAGTGATAAAGAATCTGCCTGCCAATGCCGGAGGCCTGGGTCAGGAAGATCCCCGGGAGGAGGGCATGGCAACCAGCTCCACCTGGCCGGAGAATTCCACAGACGGAGGAGCCTGGCAGGCTACAGTCCATGGGGCAGCAGAGAGCTGGACATGACTGAAGCACTGAGCAAGGAAGAGAGGAGACAGTGTTCCCTGGGGATTTCTCCGCCTTTCCAGCAGCTCCAGGAAGAATGAAGCGTGACTGCCTCCCCTGGACGACGTGTGGGTCCACGGGAGAGCTGATGAGAGTGCTCCGGCATCCAAGAACGCACGCGGGACGGGGGTGATGGGGAAGGAAGGAAGGATGGACGGAAGCTGGAGGAGCTCCTCAGAGCTCAAGTTGGAGCAGAGGCGGCCAGCTCCCGGGTGGTAAGAAGGCGGAAGCTTTGCCCTGACGCCCCGTCCTGCACGCGGATGGAATTGTCAAGAGTGAGCAATTCTCCCTGAGCAGCAATCTTCCTTAGTAACTTTGCCACGAGGATTGATTTGGCGATACATACACAAGGCTGAGGGCAATGTTCTTACAGGCCACAATTAATGCCAGCATTATCAATGGTTTATAACAAATTTTAGGTGAGTGTCTTAATGACATTCCTTTAAAAAATTTAAAAAAAAATTGAAGTATAGGGTTCCCTGGTGGCTCAGACACTGACGAATGCAGGAGACCCAGATTCGATCCCTGGGTCAGGAAGATCCCCTGCAGAAAGCAGTGGCAACCCATCCAGTATTCTTGCCTGGAGGGCTATAGTCCATGGGGGTCTCAAAGAGTCAGACACGACTGAGGGGTATGTTGTGCTAGTCTCTGCTGCACAGTGAAGAGACTGTTATACACGTTACATCCATTCTTCTTTATTTCCAATTATGGTTTATCATAGAATATGGATTATAGTCCTCTGTGTTGTAAATAGGACCTTGTTTATCCATTCTTTAATGCTTTGTATCTGCTAGTCCTAGATCCCAGCTCCTCCCTCTCCCCCCTTACCTCCTTACTGGCAACCACAAGGCGGTCCTCTGTGTCTGTGAGCCTGTTTCCATTTTGTAGGTAAATTCATTGGTGTCTTTCTTCCTCACACTGAAGGCACACACGCTGCCCTACACTTTATCTTTTGGTTTGCATGTACAGTCAACTCTGCTATAATTTGGTGTATGAAAAATGAAATAAATCACTCATCATGTCTGACTGTTTGTGACCCCATGGACTACAAGTGCATGGAAGTCTCCAGGTCAGAATACGGGAGTGGACAGCCTTTCCCTTCTCTAGGGGATCTTCCCAACCCAAGGATAGAACCTAGGTCTCCCTCATTGCAGGTGGAAGCTTTATCAGCTGAGCCACAAGGGAAGCCCAAGAATGCTGCAGTGGGCAGCCCATCTCTTCTCTAGTGGATCTTCCCAACTCAGGAATCGAACCGGGGTCTCGTGCCTTGCAGGTCGTTTCTTTATCAACTGAGCCACCAGGGAAGCCCAATTTGATGTGTGTTCCTAAAGCATGCAGTAAAACCCACAGGGCTTTGGATCCACTGAGCTTGGGACACACTATTCCTGAATTTAATCAGAACTCACTAAAAAAATTACTAAAGAAAGCATAGACAGCCAACCAAAATGGTTCTTGTTGCTTAGCAGCGAAGTTGTGGTTGACTCTCTTGCAGCCCTGCCAGGTTCCTCTGTCCATGGGATTCTCCAGGCAAGAATACTGAAGCGAGTTGCCATTTCCTTCTCCAGGGGATCTTCCCAACCCAGGGGTCGAACCCCCATCTCCTGTATTGGCAAGCGGATTCTTTACCACTGACCCACCAGGGAAACCCAACCAACATGTTAAGTGGTTAAGAAATACTTAAATCCTCTGGCAAATGTGGCACCTGACATTTGCTCATGGAAGTGGGCTGGTCACGAGAGCTGTGAGTTGCTGGAGAGTGGCGGGAAACAAGGATTCTCTGCAATGGGGAAGTTGTACCAGCAGGTGTGGCCAGGTGTGGCTCAGCGTCCTTGTGAAGTGTGTTTATTGATGGGCTTGGTGTGGCCCCAGCTGGTTTGGTTCATATCAGTGTCCCTTTATCCACAACAAAGGAGCACTGGTAACATATTCACTCAAGCAAATGCAGTTTCAGTTCAGTCACTCAGTCGTGTCCAACTCTTTGTGACCCCATGAACCACAGCAGGCCAGGCCTCCCTGTCCATCACCAACTCCCAGAGCTTGCTCAGACTCATGTCCATTGAGTTGGTGATGCCATCCAGCCATCTCATCCTCTGTCATCCCCTTCTCCTCCTGCCCCCAGTCTTTCCCAGCATCAGGGTCTTTTCCAGTGAGTCAGTTCTTCTCATCAGGTGGCCAAAATATTGAAACTTCAGCTTCAGCACCAGTCCTTCCAATGAATATTCAGGGCTGATTTCCTTTAGGATGGACTGGTTGGATCTCCTTGCAGTCCAAGGACTCTCAAGAGCCTTCAACACAGTTCAAAAGCATCAGTTCTTCAGTGCTCAGCGTTCTTTATAGATGCAAAGTTTGTTATCATCAAATGGATCCTTAATCTACCAGTCACAATGGAACAAATTCACACTTTTCAAAACAAACAGGAATGATGGTACATATTTACAAACCAGAAGCCACCCCGTTCTCCTGACCTGCTTGGAAAGAGTATGACTTATGGGAATTGATCTTCCAATTGCAGTGGCCTCAGGCCTTGGGTTTGGGCCATGGGTGCTGGCCAGAATAAACAGATAATAGGGAAGAGAAATGTGAAGGCCCTTGTTAGGATCTCACAGAGTTACCCAACCTCTGGCTAGAGTGTCTGCATTCTTTGTGAGAATACAGACAATACCTAAAGAATTGCTGAGGGCTTTGTAAGCAGGAAGAGGAAAAGAAAGAGAGGGAAAACAAATAGCTCTGACCAATTCTTAGAAATGACAAAGGAGATGAGTCACCCTACAATGTCATGTGAGAGACTGGTAACTACTTTTTTTTTTTTTTTTGCTAAAAACTAAGACAGAATTATAAAGAGAGAAAAAAAAAAAAAAACCCTATATATTTACTAAATCTATCAGTCAAAACCATCAAACCCTAAAACCATATTCTAAGTTTCATTAGAAAGAAATTTCTACTTCTTTATTTTTCAGGTGAGAATTAGCAAATCCCATCTACCTAGGGAGCGTGTTTAGCTGCTCAGTTATGTCTGACTCTTTGCCCCCCAGGCACCTCTGTCCATGGGATTCTTCAGGCAAGAACACTGGAGTGGGTTGCCATTTCCTTTTCCAGGGAATCTTCCCAACGCAGGGATTAAACCAGCATCTCCTGCATTGGCAGGCGTATTCTTTACCACTGAACCGCCAGGGAAACCCCATCTACCTAGAACTAAAGGCTTATTTTGTAATGATTAAAATATTGGGGAAAAACACACATGTAAGTTATAGAGGATGGCAACTTGTCAGTTATTGGAAGTCCACAAAACAAAATATTTTTATTACTGGAATATAATAACATTCTATGGGCTTCCCCAATAGCTCGGTTGGTAAAGAATCCCCCTGCAATGCAGGAGACGCTGATTCGACACCAGGAGGAAGGCAACATTGTAAAGCAGTTGTGTGTGTGCGTGTGTGTGTGTGTTAGGCGCTCAGCCATGCCCCAGTCTTTGTGACCCCATGGACTATAACCAGGCAGGGCTCCTCTGTCCATGGGATTCTTCAGGCAAGAACACTGGAGTAGGTTGCTATTCCCTTCTCCAGGGGATCTTCCCAACCCAGGGATTAAACCTGTGTCTCCTGCATTTCAGGCAGATTCTTAACCATCTGAGCCTCCAGGGAAGCCAAAATAGAGAGCAACATGCAATTAAAAGTATAAACAACAATAAAAAATCATCTAACTTTGGAAAAAATACATAGAAAATAATAATAAAATTAAATTAAGAAATAAAAACTGTAAAAAGAGTAGAAACAGCACAAATATAATATCACACACTAATAAGAAATTCAAAAATTCTCACACCTTTGTAAAAATTTAATTTTGTGTGTTTCTGTAATCTTTGGAACTTCGTTTTTTAAAATCGATATTTCTGAGCTCAAAGGTTCTAAACGGATTCTTAGATTAAGTCAAGGGTCAGAACTGGCTTCTTAGTCATGTTCACATGTGTCCAAGACATCTAGTTCATTCTCTCTGCCATATATTTTGGATGGTGAGTTATTTGGCATAATCTAGCAGAGCAACTGGTTACTTGACATGTTTTGTTTGGTATCATGTGGATAGTCATTTTTAGAACCATCCCTAAATAACTGTTCTCCAGTATTTAGCAAGTGTCATGCTACAGTAGACATTCCAGAAATATCCAGGAGAATCAGGGCTCCCGTAGAATTGCACACTGGTCCTCATATGCTCCTAAATTGCCTATTCTGTTACAGCAAGGCTTCAGTGTCTAGCGTTTCCTATTCTACCCTGTGGGCTCTAGCAAGGAGTACTCTGATTTTCATCACTGTTTTCTCAATATGTAACACAGTACTGAGCACAAAGTAAGGTCTCTCTCTGCCAGTTGACCAGAATTAGTGCCTTACAAGAAGATTAGGGCTGATTCACCCCTATTTGGCTTTTTATATATTGAAATAACCAGAGACTGGTTAGGACTTCTACTCAGTTTAGCCTTTGTCAGTTCATAAGGGGAGACATTCTGCATTTTACTTCCTCCTCATGTTTAAAGGCCCCAATCAGTTCAGGCCCCTGTGGACGTGAGGATGGGCTTGGGGACCGCAATCGGCGTCGCTCTTCTTTGGGTTCTTGCAGCCCCTCTAAGCTGAATACATATGTTTAAACACAAAAGTGAAGCGAACTACTTTGAGCGGCGTCCCCAGAGTCCCCCACTGCCCCAACCCCAGCAGAGCTCCACTTCACGTTCTCGCCTCCAGGTCCAGTTCAAATGGGAGCAGCATCTCTGGTTTCCAAGGAAACCCTGAAGAAACTGAAATTTACATAATTCCCTTTGCCCACTCCTGGAATGCAGCCACTTCTGGAGAAATCAGAGCAGCTGTTCAGCTGCCTCATAGCAACACTCCACAACAGTATGGGAGGAAAACCGAGACGAGCAATGCACTTATCATAAACCACCCGGCGAGGATTAGGTAGCCGGGCAGGAAAGCATCGTTTAGAGCGGTCAGCATCTAATCGGTCAAAAGACCGGCTCAGAAGGACAAGGCAATGCATTTTTTATGAAATCAAGAGAACCAGTCTTTGGATTCTCTTCTTGATGAAGAACAATGATACACATTAAATGTTAAAAGTGATACATGTTAAATGTTAAGCACGATCTCTATTAAATGCTACAAATGATACACACCTAATGCTATCCTTAAGGACTCCATGGCTTCAGAACATGCTATCAAAGAAGCAACATTTGCAAAGTTGAATGAAATTTATTTCAAAAGAATCCAATATAAACAAACACCCACAGTAAAAAATCAAAGGCAACTGAGCTATGTGTTTGCACAATTCCTGTTTCCTCAAAAGTTCGTAACATTTCACTCCACTGCCAGTTGTTCAGAACTGCCAAAGCCTAGAGATCAACCCAAGAAGCGACGTTCTAGTCTTTTTAAAAAGCTGAACACCAGCCACTATCTGAGTTATGACTCATAATTATGGGCTCATAAATGAGAAGGTAAACTCACACTTTCAAATGGTGAGAGGAAGACACTTGAGTGGATTGGATCAGTACTGCTGTGTGAGGCTGTGTGAGGCTGAATAGTTTGTCTGTAAAAGGCACCACCAGGGAAGAAAGTGGAAGCTCAAAATTCAGCACAATCACAGAAAACTAACCAATATGATCACATGACCACAGCCTTGTCTAACTCAATGGAGCTATAAGCCATGCTGTGTAGGGCCACACAGGAAGGACGGGTCATGGTGGAGAGTTCTGACAAAACGTGGTCCACTGGCAAAGGGAATGGCAAACCACTTCAGTATTCCTGCCTTGAGAACCCCATGAACAGCATGAAAAGGCAAAAAGATAGGACACTGAAAGATGAACTCCCCGGGCTGGTAGGTGCCCAACATGCTACTGGAGAACAGTGGAGAAATAACTCCAGAAAGAATGAAGGGATGGAGCCAAAGCAAAAACAACACCCAGCTGTGGATGTGACTGGTGATGGAAGCAAGGTCCGATGCTGTAAAGAGCAATATCGCATAGGAACCTGGAATGTCAGGTCCATGAATCAAGGCAAATTGGAAGTGGTCAAACAGGAGATGGCAAGTATGAACATTGACATTCTAGGGTTCCGTGAACTAAAATGGACTGGAATGGGTGAATTTAACTCAGATGACCATTATATCTACCACTGTGGGCAGGAATCCCTGAGAAGAAATGGAGTAGTCCTCGTAGTCAGCAAGAGAGTCCAAAATGCAGTACTTGGATGCAGTCTCAAAAATGACAGAATGATCTCTGTTCATTTTCTGGGCAACCCATTCAATATCACAGTTATCCAAGTCTATGCCCCAACCAGGAACGCTGAAGAAGCTGAAGTTGAACAGTTGTATGAAGACCTACAAGACTGTCTAGAACTAAAACCCAAAAAAGATGTCCTTTTCATTATAGGGGACTTGAATGCAGAATTGGAAGTCAAGAAACACCTGGAATAACAGGCAAATTTGGCCTTGGAATATGGTATGAAACAGGGCAAAGACTAATAGTTTTGCCAAGAAAATGCACTGGTCATAGCAAACACCCTCTTCCAACAACACAAGAGAAGACTCTACACATAGACATCACCAGATGGGCAATACCAAAATCAGACTGATTATATTCTTTGCAGCCAAAGATGGCGAAGCTCTATACAGTCAACAAAAACAAGACCAGGAGCTGACTGTGGCTCAGATCATGAACTCCTTATTGCCAAATTCATACTTAAATTGAAGAAAGTAGGGAAAACCACTAGACCATTTAGGCATGACCTAAATCAAATCCCTAATGATTATATAGTGGAAGTGAGAAATAGATTTAAGGGACGAGATCTGGCTTCCATCACCTCATGGCAAATAGATGGAGAAACAATGGAAACAGTGAGTGGCAGACTTTATTTTTTGGGTTCCAAAATCAGTGCAGATGGTGACTGCAGCCTTGAAATAAAAAGAGTCTTACTCCTAGGAAAAAAAGTTATGGCCAACCTAGATAGCATATTAAGAAGCAGAGACATTATTTGGCCCACAAAGGTCCATCTAGTCAAGGCTACGGTTTTTCCAGTAGTCATGTATGGATGTGAGAGTTGGACTATACAGAAAGCTGAGTGCCAAAGAATTGATCCTTTTGAACTGCGGTGTTGGAGAAGGCTCTTGAGAGTCCCTTGGACTGCAAGGAGATCCAACCAGTCAATCCTAAAGGAAATCAGTCTTGAATATTCATTGGAGGGACTGATGTTGAAGCTGAAACTGCAACGTTTGGCTACCTGATGCAAAGAGCTGACTCATTTGAAAAGACCCTGATGCTGGGAAAGATTGAAGGCAGAAGCTCTATACAGTCAACAAAAACAAGACCAGGAGCTGACTGTGGCTCAGATCATGAACTCCTTATTGCCAAATTCATACTTAAATTGAAGAAAGTAGGGAAAACCACTAGACCATTTAGGCATGACCTAAATCAAATCCCTAATGATTATATAGTGGAAGTGAGAAATAGATTTAAGGGACGAGATCTGGCTTCCATCACCTCATGGCAAATAGATGGAGAAACAATGGAAACAGTGAGTGGCAGACTTTATTTTTTGGGTTCCAAAATCAGTGCAGATGGTGACTGCAGCCTTGAAATAAAAAGAGTCTTACTCCTAGGAAAAAAAGTTATGGCCAACCTAGATAGCATATTAAGAAGCAGAGACATTATTTGGCCCACAAAGGTCCATCTAGTCAAGGCTACGGTTTTTCCAGTAGTCATGTATGGATGTGAGAGTTGGACTATACAGAAAGCTGAGTGCCAAAGAATTGATCCTTTTCAACTGCGGTGTTGGAGAAGGCTCTTGAGAGTCCCTTGGACTGCAAGGAGATCCAACCAGTCAATCCTAAAGGAAATCAGTCTTGAATATTCATTGGAGGGACTGATGTTGAAGCTGAAACTGCAATGTTTGGCTACCTGATGCAAAGAGCTGACTCATTTGAAAAGACCCTGATGCTGGGAAAGATTGAAGGCAAGAGGAGAAGGAGATGACAGAGGATGAGATGGTTGGCTGGCATCACCGACTCAACGGAGATAAGTTTGAGTAAACTCCAGGAGTTGGTGATGGACAGGGAGGCCTGGCGTGCTGCAGTCCATGGGGTTGCAAAGCGTCGGACACGACTGAGCGACTGAACTGAACTGAAAATTCAAGTAAGAGGTCCTAACTATGCAGTCAGAGTCCAGGGCACAACTCTCCCAAGTATGGGTGCCTCTCCCTCAGCACAAAGGTGCCGTCTTTTGGCCAAGCCCACAGAGGGCTTCCCTGGTGGCTCAGATGGTAAAGAACCTGCCTGCAATGGGAGAGACCCAGGTTCGGTCCCTGGTTTGGGAAGATCCCCTGGAGAAGAGAATGGTAACCCACTCCAGTCTTCTTGCCTGGAGAATTCCATGGACAGAGGAGCCTGGCGGGCTACAGTCCATGGGATCCCAAAGAGTCGGACACAGCTGAGCAGCTGACACACAGAGGGCTGCCATATACTGAATGCTACAGAGAGACAGCAGCAGAGTCTAGAGGTTAGGCATAGAAAACAAATGTGTGGTTATCAGAGGACAGAGAGGGGAGGGATAAATGAGACTAGGACTGACCTATGTACACTGCTGTATGTAAAATTGATAACCGATCAGGACCTACTGTACCACACGGGGAGCTCTACTCAATACTCTGCAATGACCTATTGGGAAAAGAATCTGGAAAAAAGTGGATGCATGTGAATGTGTAACTGATCATTTTGCCATACAGCAGTAACTGACAGGACACTGTAAGTCAGCTAGACACCACTAAAATATAAAAGAGAGAGCGAGAGAGAGCCTATTTTTCTAGTAGAATCCTTAAGTAGAATTTTAGAACTGAGGGACCCTAAGAGATCGTCTTGTAGAAATACTTCATTTTATAGACAAAGGAATATCCACCAGGGCCAGCTACATACTTTGTGGGGCCCTAGAACAGAAGGAAGATGGGACCCCTTCATTTAGAAGCAGGGAAAAGGGTTATTAAAATTAGCAACAGTTAAAATCTTTTGCCTTTCTACTGAGATCTCCCTCAGCTTGTGGTGGTACTGCTTGTTTGCTTGGTGTTATTTGTTTCATGAATCCTAAGCAAGGAAATTGAAATATATGATTGCCAGCATAAATTTCCCATTCATCTTTGCACTGTACATTTTCTGTTTTATTAATATAAGAGCATTTCACTGGCATGTGGAATCACTGAAGTTGTACAATTTGTAGGTCAAACAGATATCTGTGTGTCCTTCTTGGCTGAACAGTGGAAATGTTACCCCAAAACAACCCATTCTGTTTTTTCACCGCTTGACACACACATACATTCTATCAACACTTTCTACCTGGGGCTTACCCGTGAGTAAAGAAAAGCCAAAAAGGAAGGTAATGCAGGGTATTACTTTCTTTGAATCTTAGTCATCATTTTCATCATAAATACTTGGCTGATACCAGGAACTAAAAAGAAAGTATGATGATAGGTTCCTTGGTTGTGTGTGTTTCCTAAAATGTCATTGCCTACTTTCTGCCTTGAAAAGCAACTTTTCTCAGTAGCTGAGTCTGTTTCTGTTTTGTAAATAAGTTTGTTTGTATTATTTCTTTTGATTTTTAAAATTTTTTGTGAAAACTGGTATTTATTGGAAACAATTTGTGCTAAACATTTAGACGTATTCATTCATTTTTATTGTGATGTAACTGCTTTACAATGCGGTGTTAGTGAGGCAGCCATCCTGAGAAGACAGTAACTGAAGATGACACAGATGCCCCAGAGTTCACTGCAGCACTATTCACAACAGCCAGGACGTGGAAGCAGCCTAGAGGTCCAGCGAGAGAGGAACGGATAAAGAAGGCGTAGCGACTTCATTTTCACTTTTCACTTTCATGTGTTGGAGAAGGAAATGGCAACCCACTCCAGTGTTCTTGCCTGGAGAATCCCAGGGACGGGGGAGCCTGGCGGGCTGCCGTCTATGGGTTCGCACAGAGTTGGACACGACTGAAGCAACTTAGCAGCAGCAGCAGGCCATATAACAATGGAATATTACTCAGCCATAAAAAGGAAAGGAATTGGGTCATTTTAGATTCTGCACATTAATGATTTCATACGATATTTCTCTTTCTCAGACTTCACTTAGTACGACAATTTCTAAGTCCATCCGTGTGGTTGCCTGGATGGGAGGGGAGGATGGATACACGTATAGGTACGGCCGAGTCCCTTTGCTATGCACTCGAAACTATCACAACATTGTTAATCAGCTACACTCCAATGCAAAATAAAAAGTTAAAAACGACAACAACAACGTCTAATTCGAATGGGCAGTGTAGCCTCTCAGGCATGCCAGAGCTTATCCTCTCGGAGATGAAATGCACGTACCTCGTCCATCTGACTCACCTTGGATTCCTATGCATCATCCAGGGTCCACTAGAATTCTGTGATGTGGGTAAACGGGGCAGTGAGTGAGAAACCACGGCATATGTGCCGTGCACACCTCCTCCACGAGTGCGTGTGTGCCTGCTCAGGCGTGTCTGACTCTTTGCGACCCCATAGACTGTAGCCCACCGGGCTCCTCTGTCTGTAGGATTCTCCAGGCAGGAATACTGAAGTGGGTTGCCATGCCCTCCCCCAGGGGATCTTCCCAACCGAGACTGAACCCGGGTCTCTGGGGTTGCCACAGGAGCCACCAGGAAGACTGGCTAATACAGAGGACAGTCTTCTCATCCACCTTGGAGACAGTCCAACCTTCGCAGACGTCAGAGAGTAACTGCAGATTCTTAGAAAAGGTCCTTACCTTTTAATCGTATAGAGAACATATTTTAAAAATTCTTAAATAGGGAACTATTTTAAACTCCGCTCGTTTTAGTGATATAGAATGCATGAGAGAGTTGAGGGTTTTGTTTTGAATCTTACTGCGGTCTCTAGCCATTAAATTCTATACAGTGTTCTAGGATCAGTCAGAAATTACAAATGGAAAAGAGAAGACGACCAGCACAAATATCCCAGCATGAGAGGGGAGATGTTTGTGTCATCCTTTGGTGATTTTTTCTTTATTTCTTTCTCCTACTTTTGGAAACTTGGCTTCATGAGGCTAACAGTTTTAAGCACAAATAGGGATAATAATGCTAAATGGTGGTATTTTTTTCTGCAAGAATTTAGAACATGCGGTTCTGAGTAGTAGTGAAATTGGGTAAACTCATCAGGAGCTATTGTGTCTCCGTGTAATGGAATTGGTTAAAGAATGTGGCTTTGCCCAAAGTTAACTCCTTCCAGACCATTTTTGCTACTGCTGCTGCTGCTAAGTTGCTTCAGTCCTGTCCGACTCTGTGCGACCCCATAGACAGCAGCCCACTAGGCTCCCCTGTCCCTGGGATTCTCCAGGCAAGAACGCTGAAGTGGGTTGCCATTTCCTTCTCCAGTGCATGAAAGTGAAAACTGAAAGTGAATTCGCTCAGTTGTGTCCACTCTTCGCGATCCCATGCACTGCAGCCCACCAGGCTCCTCCATCCGTGAGATTTTCCAGGCAAGGGTACTGGAGTGGGGTGCCATCGCCTTCTCCGAGATCATTTTTAGGGCTATTTGCAGCCATGAAATTAAAAGACACTTACTCCTTGGAAGAAAATTTATGACCAACCTAGATAGCATATTGAAAAGCAGAGACATTACTTTGCCGACTAAGGTCCGTCTAGTCAAGGCTATGGTTTTTCCAATGGTCATGTATGGATGTGAGAGTTGGACTGTGAAGAAGGCTGAGCGCCGAAGAATTGATGCTTTTGAACCATGGTGTTGGAGAAGACTCTTGAGAGTCCCTTGGACTGCAAGGAGATCCAACCAGTCCATTCTGAAGGAGATCAACCCTGGGATTTCTTTGGAAGGAATGATGCTGAAGCTGAAACTCCAGTACTTTGGCCACCTCATGCAAAGAGCTGACTCCTTGGAAAAGACTCTGATGCTGGGAGGGATTGGGGGCAGGAGGAGAAGGGGACGACTGAGGATGAGATGGCTGGATGGCATCACCGACTCGATGGACGTGAGTCTGGGTGAACTCCGGGAGTTGGTGATGGACAGGGAGGCCTGGCGTGCTGCGATTCATGGGGTCGCAAAGAGTCGGACACGACTGGGTGACTGGACTGAACTGAGCTGAAAAGTGGGAAACTAAAAGTTGTTAGTGGCCAGTTTTGCCTAACGGGTTGATCGCAGCTCCTCTGTCGTTACCTCACAAGAAAGATATCAGAATCACTCATCTTAGCCACGGTGAGGAATTCCCTGAGTGATCCTTGGCCAGCGAGCACATCCACCTCTGTGTCTACAAATAAGATGTGCTGTTTTCCCAGAAACTGTGTTTTCATGACTGTTAGTGGGTTGCTGGGCTTCCCTGGTGGCTCAGAGGTTAAAGCGTCTGCCTGCAATGTGGGAGGTCCAGGTTCGATCCCTGGGTTGGGAAGATCCCCTGGAGAAGGAAATGGTAACCCACTCCAGTATTCTTGCCTGGAGAATCCCATGGACAGAGGAGCCTGGTGGTCTAGAGTCACAAAGAGTCGGACACGACTGAGTGACTTCACTTTCACTTTCAGTGGGTTGCTATTTTTATTAAGCCCAGACAAAAGGTAGTTAAAAGAGACATCAGCAGAAGATATTTTAGGTTTGTTTTGTCTTATTTATTTGCTCTGATGCTAACGATCTGGAAGAAAACACTTCTTTATGTTTCTCCTTCCCCAGAGTTATATTGCTTAAGTCATCAATACAGCACAGTTCTCTTGTAAGGAGAAAGGCCCCCTAGTCAGCAAAACTCAACAGAAGTCAGGAAAATGAATCACAAAGGCAGAGGAGCCTGGCTTTGAAAACCATTAACATCAGAGCACCGTTTGTGTTTTTTCAAATGACCGTTTTGCATCTGAAAGTCCTGCCCTGTGTCGTTGGACACTGCACCCAGGGAAACTTCTCACCTTGCCCTGGGTCAACAAGTTTCTGATCCTGGAGGGTGTTCAATGAACTTTCAGGGAGGAGGGGTCTCTCTCCTCACTGATAAATGAATTTGCTGAATAAAGAAACTTGTGTTTTTAAATGTTAATAGGTGTTTAAGAACATTGCTTTAAAAACGTAAATTATAGAATTCACCATAGTGAGGTTACTAAGAGATTAATTATAATTAGAGCAAGCTGGGCTTCCCAGGTGATGCAGAGGTAAAGAATCTACCTGCCAATGCAGGAGGCGGAAGACGTAGTTTCGATCTCTGGCTCGGGAAGATCCCCTGGAGGAGGAAATGGCAAAACACTCCAGTATTCTTGCCTGAGAAATCCACGGACAGAGGGGCCTGGTGAGCTATAGTCCCTGGGGTTGTGAATTGACTGAGCATGCACACAGTGCTTAAGAAAACATTCTAAAGAATGTATGTATATGTATCTGTATGTGTGTATACACACACACGCACACACACACACACACTCATACGTACGTATAACTGAATCACTTTGTTGTATACCTGAAACTAACACACACTTTAAAGCAACTCAGTTCAGTTTAGTTCAGTTGCTCACTCATGTCCGACTCTTTGTGACCCCATGGATTACAGCAAACCAGGCTTCCCTGTCCATCACCAACTCCTGGAGTTTAGTCAAACTCATGTCCATTGAGTCGGTGATGCCATCCAACCATCTCATCCTCTGTCAACCCCCTTCATCAGGGTCTTTTCCAGTGAATCAGTTCTTCACATCTGGTGGCCAAAGTATTGTAGTTTCAGCCAGCATCAGTCCTTCCAATGAACATTCAGGACTGATTTCCTTTAGGATGGACTGGTTGGATCTCCTTTCAATCCAAGGACTCTCAAGAGTCTTCTCCAACACCACAGTTCAAAAGCATCAATTCTTCGGTGCTCAGCTTCCTTTATAGTCCAGCTCTCACATCCATACATGACTATTGCAAAAACTGCAGCTCTGACTAGACAGACCTTTGTTGGAAAAGTAATGTCTCTGCTTTTTAATATGCTGTCTACGTTCATCATAGCCAAGCATCATTTAATTTCATGGCTGCAGTCA